>JARJEC010004412.1:0-11191 GCA_030264575.1 Tachinus sp. AB-2021 | reverse complement strand
GTGAGTGAGTGAGTGAGTGAGTGAGTGAGTGAGTGAGTGAGTGAGTGAGTGAGTGAGTGAGTGAGTGAGTGAGTGAGTGAGTGAGTGAGTGAGTGAGTGAGTGAGTTTTTTACAAAATTTCTGAAAGTCATTTGAGTTTTTAGGTTTGTAGTCTTTTAATTTGAGCAGTTTTTGAAATATCAATCTTAAGATAAATTAATTTTTTTACTTTTGTTTTAGATTTTGAATAGTTTTTGATTACAATAATAGAAATATTCCATTTTTGATATTGATTTTCTTAAATAATCTCTAATTTTCTGTAGCTAAAGTATAGATTAAATGAAAAAACTTCATTAACAAAAGTTACATAAGTTTTATTTATTCTAGCTGGTTTTTTATTTTTGATAATTTTTTTATAATTTTAATAAACTAATTTTAATTAGTGTGTAATTTTTTTCAATTGGAAAACATAGATTTTTCTGCAGTTTCATTGCCTTTATGATGTTACTAGTTTTATTGTTCATCATTCATTTCTAAGAAAGTTTTTGATTTTCAGATTCTATCGCTAAGATAACATCGGTGTTATACATATATTAAAACTCGGTCACCTTAGACAGTAAACATTGTTGCCGTTTTGTAAAAACACCATTATTTTTAAATATGAGAAATGTAGAAATGTAATGCAATTTATAATAATAATATTTTGTTACAGATGCATCATCATCAAACGAAGCTGTCCATTTGCAACAGCGCCTACGTAGCCTTAGCACTGAATTGGTAACACTAAGAAATAGGCTTCATGTACAAGGGACCCCGGCTGCACCTCTGAAAGGTTCTGGAACGACAACATCGTCTGCTTCTCTAGCGACTCCCGCGTCACAACCCGTTATTCCTCTACGGATTGTACCAATTGTGGCTCCGCCGGTGGTCCCTATACCCGAGCCGTGTACCCAGTTACCTATCGCAGGAGCCGACCTGGAAGACCTCATTCATTTAGAGGGGCCCCTAACCGAAGATGCAGTCATGAAGTGTCTTCAGGCGCGTTTCTCCGCTTCCAACTACTATGTAAGTCATTGAACAGTTTTGACCTTGGGCAGCACCTGTCGCACTGCTTGCGGCCTTGTTCATACATGACCATGAACTTGCCACTTGCCAGCAAAACTACAACAGCAATTCTGTGCATATTTACGTATGTACCCATTAAGATAACAGTTTATTAATTATAATACATTATATGTTAATCCGATAGCAAAACAAAAATAATCAAGGAGCATTGGCAATACTGATAAAAACACTACTTATTGTCTCATTATTTAAAGAACATTTAATTACATATTTAATATCAAATGCGCTAATTTCAAATTTCAATTTAAAAAAATGAACTGATATATGCAAAGTCCGCCAAAAAGTGTACACCATATGGGAAACTTTAAACATCTATGCTATCGATTTGCGGTTGAAGTTTATTTGAGAATTGACCGCAACCCGGTGACGTCAACGTCACCATCACCTATGACGTCAGCATCACCTGTGACGTCTGCGTTACCGTCACCGGTCTGAAGTCACATACAAATGTACATATTTAAGTGATGTCAGTTTGCGTGATACGCTGTGAATGAGTTGGTGCGTTATTGCGTTGGAGAGTTGGTGAGTTGGTGCGTTGGTGAGTTAGTGCCTGGGTTAGTTGGTGCGTTGATGAGCTGGTGATGACCAACGTTGGTGCGTTGGTGAGTTAGTAAGTTGGTGCGTTGGTGAGTAGGTGCGTTGGTGAGTTTGTGCATTGGTGAGTTGATGCATTGATGAGTTGGTTCGTTAGTTCGTTGGTGCGTTGGTGTGTTGGTATGTTGGTGCGTTGGAGAGCGAGTGAGTGTGTACACATTATTCGTAAGTACACGTCACGGCACTCATCTTGCTGATTTTTTTATTATGCATTTTTCAGAAAATGTTATTCTTTGGAAAAAGTTGTCCATGTATTAAAATTTTTGTTGCTTCTTTCAAATATACCAAGATTTTTTTTCAAAACATCTGAAAGAACGATATTTTTAAAATTACATATTTTTTCAGTAATATTTGTTTTGTTGTATGTTAGTTTTGTCTTATTGAATAATCTCAACGCAACAAAAGATTTTTTTTTGTTATTTTTGTAAAAATAAGAAAAAAAATTGTTATTTTTATTTTATATTTAAATTTTTAGGGTTTAATTTCAAAATTTAAATTTTATGTTTGAAATCTTTACAAAGAAACATGAAAATGTCTATCTGAATATACTTTTTTGCATTATAAAAACTCCAATTTAATGTTCTAAATGAGCTTAATTGAAGAGAATTTTTTTATTCTTTTTCTATGTTTAATGCTGTTTTAAAAATTTTACCTAGAGCATTTAGATAGAAAATCACAATGTATACAACTTTGCTCTGTATGCAAAAACTTAAAATAAAAATAAAAAACAAAAATTCAGCTTTTTTTACAAAAATAACAGAAAGAATAAATGTTTTGTGCCCGCGTACAACTATGATGTTAAAACCAGTTACCAGTTAAAATTAATTGTTGCTGATACGTAATAATTTGTAAGCATGGTGATTAATATATTATATGTATATTATTTATGTTGGTTTTTGAATATGTTAATGTTAAGATGTATTTTTATTCAACTAACATGGTAATTGCACCTTAAGCATATAATTAATATAATAAAATGAATATAAATGTTTATTTTGTATACTTTATACATATATGGTTTTAGACAAACGTTGGACCGATATTATTATGCGTAAATCCGTATAGAGATGTTGGCAATCCTTTAACTTTAAGCAGCACTAGGGGTTTAGCATTAAGTTCACAGCTAAATAAAGTGGTCCAGGAAGCAGTTCGTCAACAGTCTGAGACTGGTTATCCTCAAGCTATTATTCTTTCTGGTATGTGAATTTCTTATAATCTACATGTAATATAGAAAAGTTAATGAATAAATTTTAGGTACAAGCGGCTCAGGAAAAAGCCACGCTTCTATGTTATTATTACGACAACTTTTTGCTGTTGCTGGTGGCGGGCCCGAAACTGACGCTTTCAAGCATTTAGCGGCTGCTTTCACTGTTTTACGATCTCTGGGATCGGCAAAGACTGCGACTAATTCCGAATCAAGCAGAATTGTACGAAAATCGATTTTATTAATTTTAATTTTTAATTAACATTGTTAATTAGAAACACATTTCAGGGTCAATTTATTGAAGTCCAAGTGACTGATGGAGCTCTATACAGAACCAAAATTCATTGTTATTTTCTTGATCAAACTCGAGTAATACACCCGCTTAAAGGAGAAAAAAATTATCACATATTTTATCAGATGTTGGCCGGTTTATCCAGTGAGGAACGGAATAAGTTAAATTTAGATGGATGTATGCTATCTACATTAAAATATTTGCAGAATGGCGATACAAGGCAGGATTTGTCAGAAGATTCCACTAGGTAATAATGAAATTCATTGAAAAGCAATATAGTTTTGATGTATTTATATTATAGGTTTCAAGCTTGGAAACAATGTTTGGGTGTACTTGGAATACCATTTTTAGATGTAGTGAGAGTTTTAGCGGCAGTGCTTTTATTGGGGAATGTGCAATTTATAGATAGCAAAGGATTGGAAGTTGAAGTTAAAGGTGAAACAGAATTAAATGCCGTTGCAGGTTTGTTGGGAGTTTCAGGTGCATCCTTATTTAGAGGTCTGACATATCGAACACACAACGCACGTGGGCAACTGGTAAAATCCATTTGCGATGCAAATATGTCAAACATGACAAGAGATTGTTTAGCTAAAGCTCTTTACTGTCGTACTGTGGCTACAATTGTTCGTAGAGCTAATAGTTTAAAGCGCTTAGGATCAACTCTAGGAACGCTAAGTTCAGATTCTAATGAGTCTGTACATAACCAGGCCGAAGTTACAAGTCAACACGCTTCGACAATAGGTGGAACTAATGCTGGAAGCAAATCAATGGCAGCTTTAAACAACGCAGTAAGGCATGCGACGGATGGATTTATTGGAATTCTGGACATGTTTGGATTTGAAGATCCTAAACCGAGCCAATTAGAACATCTCTGCATAAATTTATGCGCTGAAACAATGCAACATTTTTATAATACACACATATTTAAATCTAGCATAGAATCTTGCAGGGATGAAGGTATTAATTGCGAAGTTGAAGTTGATTATGTAGATAATGTTCCTTGCATTGATCTTATTTCGTCATTACGTACGGGCTTACTAAGTATGTTAGACGTCGAGTGTTCTATCCGCGGTACCGCAGAATCATATGTTTCAAAAATAAAAGTTCAACACAAACATAATACGAGATTATTTGATCCTAAATCACTGGAACCAAGGCTGTTTGGCATTCAACATTTTGCTGGTCGAGTTATTTATGATGCATCCGATTTTTTAGATACTAACAGGGATGTTGTTCCCGATGACCTTGTAGCTGTATTTTATAAACATAGTTGCAATTTTGGGTTTGCAACGCATCTTTTTGGCAGCGAATTAAAAGCTTTGTATAGTGTGGAAAATGTTCCGCGTGGTGTTAGTTTTCGAATATCCCCAACGTCACATACGGATCTATTAAATGGCGATGAACCGATTTCGACACTAACACAAGATTTTCATACACGACTTGACAATTTACTAAGAACCCTAGTGCATGCAAGGCCGCATTTTGTAAGATGTATTCGCAGCAATTCTCAGGAGACCCCTAGTAGATTTGATCGTATTATTGTGGTGCGACAAATACGTTCACTTCAGGTTCTTGAAACCGTTAATTTGATGGCGGGTGGATATCCACATCGCATGCGATTCAAAGCATTCAACGTTCGATATCGTTTACTTGCACCGTTCTCTCGCTTGCACAGAACAGATGAAAAGGTCACAGATGATTGTCATTTAATACTACAGCACGTTGTAGACCTTATATCTAAACAGCATAACCCCGCTGTGTCGACTAGTTGGGCGCTCGGTAAACGTCACATATTTTTAAGTGAAGGAATACGACAACATTTAGAAAATTTACGTACTCAAACGCGGCATAAGTCCGCTATACTTATTCAATGCACATGGAGAGGTTGGCGATGTCGTTACCGTTGGACTAATATACGCCGGGAAAAAGTTAATGTATCTCAAATTGCAATAAATCGTACAAATCCTGGAGGAGTTACTGCAAGACCTCGTCCACAGCCAATTGCAGGGACCCCTCCACCGGACCCAAATGAAAAATGTGATAACAAAATCATCCAACAAACATGCAACTTATTTGGATTAGATTTAGAGCGACCACCACCAGTTCCTCCAAGTCGATCATACACGGTCGCAGGTAATACTAAATTAGGATATCCCCAAACCAGAGTAATGAAAATGTCATTTCCGGAAGATGTTGGTGGCGATGGTCCTGTGTTATTCAAAGGTGAAATGGTCCTTGTTATTGGTGCTTCAAATAGACGTGGCCATTTAATTGTAGAACATAAACATTGTACTCTTCATGTGCCTTTCCAATTTTTGGAATTAAAACAAAGTGTTAATATTTAATTGTATCTTGCCAATATATAAAATATAACTACTTGTAATATTTTAGCGTTATTGTACATTTTTAGCTTTAAATGTTAAAATACACAACAAAAAGTATGTATTTTTTTAATACACAAAGTGAATTATTTATTATATGAGATAGATCAATAATATTCACTTTCTGGGTAATGCAAACATTCTATATATCTTAATATGCAACATTTGATTTATTACTTAATAAGTTTGACTGTAAAGAATGTTTGCTTAAAAAATATTATAATAATAATATATATAATATAATTTATAAAATTTTAAGTAAATTGATAGTATATATGTCACGCCTCAAACTCGAAATACAGTCATTATCAATAATGACTATTCATTATTAGTATAGACCAGACTTTTTGTCCCATATCCGAAATAATATTAAGGGGTGAATATTTTGGTATTTTTGCTGGTCAATATTCATATTGTCCCGTTTGATTTGAACATGTTTAAGACAAAATTATATTTTTTTAAATTATGTTCAATAATTTCACTTAAAAACCGATGTAACAATAAAAAATAGTTTTTGCTTAAACATTTAAAAATAATTTTGATTTGCTAATCCTGATTAATATTAACTTTCATTAAAACTGCAACTACATTAACCTGTAATGCTATTATTTTTAGAACACCCCAAGCCACATGCGTCGTTACTCGTGATGGCTCAGAATATTGGTAACTACACAAGAAATACTGATATTGACCAATTTCGGACTTGGGCCGTTACATATAGATTATGATTATTGATTGACCCAAACAGAGAATTTTTAAATAAATTTTGAAAAAGTTAAATGCCGTATTTTTATATAAAAGGACAGACGTAATCAATCTAAAACATACATTACATACAACAATCTTAAAATTATATGATATTATGTTCATCATTATATTATTTATTATAGTAGTAGTAAGTTAATGTAAAATAATAATACATGGTGATTTAGAAAAACCGCACGGTTTTGAAATAACGAATACTCCGTTGATATTACATGAATTCCTTGTTCATTAACATTAAAATATTTGTTTCATAATGCAACTTAATTTTGCCAAGTGCAAAAAATATCGCTTAAATGACATATTGATCTTGAATGCAAATTCCAAGACTATTTTCAAAGTGACTCATAACATCTTTCGCTCAATTGTGTGCAATTATTGGAAAGTGGTATTCTTAAACTTTTCCAATGTTTAGACTTAGACTTAGACTTATCTTTATAGACTTAAGAAAACTTGACCGGGAAAAGAAATTAGGTCAGGAGAACGAGGTAGCTAGGGCATCGCCAAAACAAGAAATAATTTGTCTGCAAAAAGTTTTCTGAAGAATTGTGGCACAAGAAATTTTATGGCTTTATGCCGTAATAACTAAAATGGTATAGCTAGGAGAGTTGAATAGTACTCAGGTTTTCTTCACCCTTCTACTTGCTGCGTTCCTTTAAATCACTCTTTATGAGACGCAATGATTTAATCCAAATCCACACAAAATAATAATAATAATAATAATAATAATAATAATATTAATAATATTAATAATATTAATAATATTAATAATAATATTAATAATATTAATAATATTAATAATATTAATAATATTAATAATATTAATAATATTAATAATATTAGTAATATTAATAATATTAATAATAATATTAATAATAATTATAATTTTTATATCTGAGCTACCTCATATATTTGGGTCAATATTTGTTTATAGCTTGTTAATGGTTTTTAAGATTTAAAAATTTCTAATAATTTTTTCTTTTGTAAAATTTATAATTGTCGTTTGAAATTATCAAACAACTAGTTTCTTAGCTAAATTTATGTGTAATATAATATTGCTTATTTAATCAACAAGCTTGTTAATGAAAGCCATTAATAATGGAGATATTTTAACGCGTGAGGGTAGTGGGCGCGGCGCGTCAATTATCAAGATTATTTTTCCTTGATCGCTTCTTAAATGTATTCAGAAAATCTAAATCAATTCTGTGATTAAATTTCAAATTTTGACATAATATACAATGATCAAAATAGCATTGACATTAGTCTTGACGTAATATGTATTATATCAAGAGTTCTTAATGGCATATTACATACGAGTGAAAATTTGAGATACAATTTGAGTAGTATATCTACGACCACAAACAAATAAAGTTTTTGCATAGAGATGAACTATGCAACGGATTGAAACTGAAAATCCCACATTTTACTGAAATTTTAAGTATAACTAAAAATACCATCATTTTATATACTGGTATATATGCTTAAATGATAACGATTTCGTTATTTATTTCTGACAAAATAATAAAATTCCAAATAATTGTCATTTATATTCAATTTGTTTATTATTCTACTTCCGGTGTTTATGTTTTTTTTTCATAAAATAATTTTGTCAAATACAATTCGTGTATTTTAATGATTATCGCAAACTTGTTCTGTTTTTTTAAATAAATTATGTTGCTTAGGCAAGGCAATGTTTCCAAGCAACATTTATTTCTCAAAATCGTACAAATTTAAAATTCGACAATCATCAATACACTTGTTGTATTACTAATGACAATTATTATTTGTAAGCTTATAATAATAATAATAAGATTAAGGTCAGAAATAAAAGTCGGAAATCATACAGATAAATCAAAAAATAAAATAATTACATAATTTTGTCAATAAATTACTGTAGAACTACAATAGTGAAACCAATCTGAGTATATAAAATGTTGATATTTTTAGCCAAACGCAAGATAAAGTGTGTGATTTTCAGCTACAAACTGTTCCATAGAGACGCCCGTTTTAAAACCCTAACTTGTTTGGGGTCGTAGATTAACTCGAGTTGTATGTCGTAAAAATGTAAGGTGACCATTCACGGGTTTTTTATCCATCTGAATGGAGTATAACTATATAAAAAACTGCTGTAAATAGGGAATCGTAATGTGATTTGAGTGGAGTGACCGAGTTGATAAAAATCCACCTGTTCAAAATCCCCTATAATATTGTTTAGTGGGCTTTCATGTATATTCACATAAAAATAACAATGGTACAGTAGTAAAATAAATAAGTGTGAGCTCGATGTAATATGCCATTTATCGCTCTTGTTTCGTAATATACTATCACATCTATCAACTTAATATAATATAATATAATATAATATAATATAACATATAACGTAACGTAACGTAACGTAACGTAAAATAACATAACATTACATAACATAACATAACATAACATAACATAACATAACATAACATAATATAACATAACATAACATAACATAACATATCATAGGGTCTACGAATCTATAGTAATACCAGATTGGTGCTTATATTCTCGGATCACTTGCACACTCTCACTTTTACGGCGTGAATATTTGAACTTTGGTTCAAGTTAATTCTGGTGGGTAGTATTTTAGTATATAAAAAAGAAAACACAACTTTTTATACCAAAACAGACTGATATGACAAGACCTTTAACGCAGTTTAGAGAGAAATAAAATTGAATATAATGTATACGTTTACAACTTTCCAAAACCGTTGACCACCAATCTATAACAATTATAATATTGTTTGTAGTAACTTACAATTATATATATATATATATTTTTGTTGATTTTTTAAAGTTGGTACATATTTGAAAAATTCTTCGATCTTTTGGACGCGTTTTATAAACTAAATAATATTTAATTCTACTTTATGCATGGAATAAATTTGCTTTGTTCAATATTCTAATTTTGTTAGAAATAATTGTGGCTTGAATCGAAATCCGAAATCTGGTTGATTGTTTCTAAAAAATATACTGAGTTTTTTTTGTTAATTTATTAAAAAAATTATAGTTGATTTATATAATTTCAATAAAAATAAATTTGGATTGTTTTAATTGTTCAATATTCATGAAAACACATGAAATAATATTTAATTGCAGCAATATACCATCGAGGAGCATATGAGCTTGCTTCGAATCATTAGTTTAGATTGTACAATAAGAGGAAGTTCAAAACAGTCCGGTAACCCCAGCGCTCAAATATCCACTTACTGTATATGCATAAGATTTTATAACATAATTAATATCCAAGCATTGTAAATATATAATAAAATAATAAATTTATTCGGTTCATTTCATGCTTCTTGTTTGCATTCACTTTATCTATGCCAACAAGCCACATAAACTTTTAGATAATAATAATGATAATAAAGTTAACCTACGCGCAAATGTTTTATTGCGGCTCAATAGCACCAATAGAATAAAACGACGTTGAATCGAATCAGTAGGTTCCCAGGCTCGAAATTAATAAACACATAACAGTTTATTATATTTTGAATAAAAAAAACTCCATCCACAGCCAGAAAGTCTCTTTTCAACATGCGGCGCGCCGAAGAAGAATAATAAATTAAAAGCACAAACAAGAGGTAATTAAAACAACATGATTCAGTCGAAATGAAAATACTGGCTGCTTATAATTCAAGAGAGAGAAAGAAAAATCGTGTATGTATGGAGAAAGAATTTAATTAATTATCCACACAGACGAACTCCGTGTGTGCTCTTGGAACAGAGGGAGGCCCGAATCGAGGCCCAGAAAATAAAAATAATAAAAGGAGAACATGGGGCACGGACTTCTCCACAATGGAAATTCCTTTTGTCATGATGTCAGCCCGGCTATTTAGGAATGCTTTAGAGCTTTTTGTTGTGTTGCGAGTTTATTTACTTGTCTTCGGAATGGCTACTGACAGACTCGAGTGCCTATTTTTTATTATATAAAAGCAACCTGTTCACTTTTTCTTATACGCCAAAATTTTCCAAATTAATTCTAATTGTCCTTTATTTCTTTCAGAAACAATTAATCCTCGATGTAAATTTATTTATTATCTTTACTGACTTGGGTGGTCTGCGCTTATTAAATATGCCAGGTCTTATTTTTTATTTTCATTTTACGCGTACATGAAATTAAATTCCGTTTGCGCTCCCGAACTATATAAAAACGGTTTATTTATTTTTTACGCCGACGGTTTATTGGATCTGACTCATACCACTAACATATGAAAAAAGGATCTTAAACTTAACATCTTAAGTGAAGTGTTTCCAATTCATACTATAACATGACAAACCTAAACAACAAATCTTAAACTATTTTACGAATAAGTATTGCTAATGGCATAATGCCAAGTTGATTGCGTCCACCTAATAAATTCGCAATAAACACCTACAATTCTCAGATAATAATTTGCATCCTGACCAGAGAAGCTTTGCATTTATAGTATTTGATTATCATAGAAGTGCTTTGAACCCGATTGAACAAATAAAGAAGGATAGTGAAATGGCAATAAATATTTTTTCGGTATATATAAAATATATATGCACGTTGTTTTTCTACATGCAGTTTTATGTGTAAAGTCTCGTCATGAATAACAATTAAGTGGTCTTTGTCTTGTTATGAATAATAATTGGTTTGCTGAACGCAGAGAGCGGGGCCATAGAGATAAGTAGCTAGTTTCATTTTATTGTTTGGCGTTATCAATTGGCGTTGATTAAATTAATTCGAATCAGTGTGGTGCTCTTTTATCCATTGAACCTATTTCATTAACTTGTATTTGATTTATGAGGTTTCATAACGTTTAACTAGGTTGTTACTAAGCAGAACATAATGGA
>JARJEC010004408.1:0-11192 GCA_030264575.1 Tachinus sp. AB-2021 | reverse complement strand
GGTTGTTTGAAATAATCGTCATATTTAGATATTTGACACAGGGTTGTGCAAAATAATAGACATATATATATATATATATATATATATATATATATATATATATATATATATATATATGTATATATATTTTATATTATAAGTAGAAATATATAATAATAACGTTTTGATATGTTAACTAAAATTATTTATTTTTTATTTTATTGAAGTACTGAGGAAGGGACGTGACTGCCCGAAACGCATACAGAATAAAAATAATACGATTTTATGATTATATAAAATTTGTTTGTTCAGTTTTGCAATTTTTAGATAATTTTTTATGTTCTCTTTTTTAAGTTAAAATTATTCAATTTGTTGCTACGACTGTTTTTACCTTTTATACGAGCTGAAAAGTGCAAAAATTATTGATTCAGTGTTGCCGCAAGTAATAACGAAGTAATTCTTGTACACGATAAAGGATGCTAGACTAACTGTCTAAATCTAGAGAAGAAAAGTATGCAAATTCAAAACATACTTTATCTTTCTTATTATTTAATATTTAATAATTATTAAAATCAATTGATTATAAACCTTTTACTTAATCGTTTTGATTTTATGGCCAGATAGGCGTTGTGATACCGGTTACTTGTAAAATCTATTGGTACTTTTGGACAGTTAGTGTTTTGTTTTAATTAGAAATAAAATTTTTATTTAGAAAGAAAAATAGAAAATGACTTTAGCATAATTATAAAAATTATCACAGTTTGAAATAAAATGTACGTGTCAATCTTTCCTTTAAATCTCCTTGATTAAGCTTAGAAAATCAATTGTGCCCACTGGTGTCCACTTACGGAAGACTTTGCTGTTCTTTTACAGCATTTTAACATTTCAAGGAATCTAGTAGTTTTATTTTAGTTTATGCTTTGTTTAATTTGCTTTATGTTTATATTGAAGTGTGAGTCCGAAAAAGCGGAGAAATAAAACGTAAACCAATTAAGGGGAACGGGTAGGGATACAGGCAGTGACGAAGAGGAATGAGTTGGACTGGCGACGCGTACATTCCTAGGGTGGCATAAATAAAAAATATGCCACTGACGTTGACATTTAATTTTCAGTATCATTATATTATAATAAAATTAAAGGTTTTACTTCTAATGTAACACACACAGTAGAAGTGAAACGCATATTCACAATTTTTTTTATTGTTATTATGTTTTATAGATGTTTAATTTTTCCGATTGTTTTAATTTGGTTTGTTTTTTATTTTTTTAATTGCAATTCGGTTTATTTGTTGAATAATTTATTTTTTGTTTGTTGTGCTGCTAGCAATTTATAAATAATGTATTAGCAATATGAATGGAAATTTATTTTATCTAGTTATTTTTCTTTGTTTAAACGACTCTACAAACTTTTGTAAGTCCAACTAATTTTGATTAATTAAAATTTAACAATTAATTATTATACCAGTAGTTAGGAGAATTTCACCAGAACGTTTGAATGGTAAATTTTACCTCAATTGTAGCTTGTGGCATTTTAATTGTTAATAAAGTTACTTTGCCTACATCAGTAATTCACCCACACAAATGGAATATTTCCCACTGCATCTCAAATCAAATTACTGTTAAAGAACAGTAGAATGTCAATTGTTTCTGCATATTCAATATAAAATTATTAATAAATTGCATAAGAAAACAATAAAATCAATCAATGGGTAGTTATAAGGATTTAATGTTTAACACGTGCTTACCTGGACTCGTTCATTCAATTTATTTATAACCATGCTATATTTATTTTTAAATTTCAACGCAGTAGGATCGATAACATTAAATGAAAATAATGTATAAAGTTATATAAAGACTTCATAATGTACAAACTTTGGATTTTATCTTAATGGGTAGATTTATTTTTATTATCATTAATAACAAAAACCGAACCAGTTTGTATAATATATATTATGTGGAATAATGAAATGTTTAAGTAATTGCAGTATTATAAAATAAATTCATATTTTTACTTAATAAATTGTGTCAATAATGTAAAAATTAGATAATAATATAATATTAAATATGTGTCAGAACAAATTACTTAACGTTTTTTTGTACCAGACCGTTTAGTTTAGTTAAACGGAAATTCACAACCAAGATGTTTGTCAAATTGCAGTTATACAGGAAAAGTAATTAACCAAGTTTTACGACTGGATCATAAAATATTTTCCTCTCCATATATTCTACCATAAAGTTAAGTTATTGTTGTTGATGGCGAAAATCCCCTAGATCTCGAGATATATGCGGTATAACATTTTAATTAAAATAAATATAACTTTTATATCTACTCTAATTGAAATAAATTAAATAAAAATTATAATCACACCTTCAACTATAACTATTAATTTTTTTATCTACATTATATTTCCTAACTGGAGACGATCCATGTAACGTTGTATAGATTTTTTCATTTCTAACAGAAAATCTAAATAATTTTTTTGCCTATAGCGTTTCAGATATTTTTTTTATTTTTTAAATATGTCTTTTGATTGAAAGGCACAGTTTATAGCAAAAATTCTAGCTAGGCATGTTTCCACCTACTACATCCAACCAGCTCTTACATGGCCTACCCTTTGCCTTTCGATCCAGATACTATTCCATTATAAATTTACTTTGGCACCCGATCCTCACTCTGTTTTGCATCAAAACTAACGTGTACTTTACGTTTGTTCGTACTGGTCTATCGATGTTACTTTCAGATTACCCTTATTACCTCCACTTAATTTTTTCAATTTTTTAAATTCTAAAGCTTTGTATATACTAAAATTTTTTTAGAAAATTAGAAAAATACAAAATAAAAATTTCCTTTTTAAATTCAATATTCGGAAAACAAATTATGGACGAAACAAACAAATAGAAAATTTAAATACAAAGTACAAGCGGCTTTAATTAAACGTTGTCGATTGTTTCGCCACCATAGAGCTCATCAGTTCACAATTATTGAGCAAGGCACAATATAAAGATACCAGAAATCCATCTGGAACACTAAATATACCTTACAGGCAACCACTATCACAAATAGTTATTGGGCGGGTTTGAAAATTACGAGACGTACGAGCGTGGCAAGCAAGGCAAACATAAATTGAGGGCAACAATAGTATATTTCACACCCAGTTAAAAAAGTGCTCTCTTGCAGACTGCGGGACCGAGCCGTAGCCGAGGTTTATAATTGCTTGGTCTGCAACATCTCTTTTTTAGCAAGGTTTGAATACTAGTTTTTCACAACCGGCACAATTTTTGTTGTAAATAAAGAAAAAGGATTTATATTTCGGACAGTCAAATTAGGCGGCTTTGATTTTGACACCTGAGAAACTTCTCAAATGTCATAAAAATCGCGTGATTTACTTTCTCCCCTAGGTGAGAAAATGGAACTTTCTCACCTCAATTGATTCAAATGCGGCCAGAAACATTGACTTTTAGACATAGTCTCTTATAAAGTTTTTTTGCGTGATTCATCTTTAAATTTTTTGCTTTTTAAGAATATAAATTTTCAAAATATACTTTTACGTCTTTTATTTTTTTGAATTTTTGAAGAAATATTAAAATAGATATTTTTAGTACAAGTGCATCATTTTAATATCACGAGTCAATTAGACGAGTGATCAAACCACGTTAATGATGTGTACTAAACCTGATTTTTTTAATTTTAGTTATTTCAATAAAACTATAGACATAATAAAATACACATTTCTTAGTCTCAAATTATATTATTTGTTTTTACCAAACCGTACGACAGTTAATTATTAGAAAATAAATATTTAGATTTCTGTGCATTCTGTAGAACATTTTAACTAACGATACATATAAAATTAAATCACTCAATGTTTTGTTAATGTCACGATTTGATGTTGGTATTGGGTTCATTATAATGCGTTATTGTAAGTTATGTACCTTTCAATGTAACAAATTGAATCAACATAAAATCAACACAGCAGACAGCCTACAGGCAACCAGCACTTCAAAATGGAATTAATTATTATTTGTAATAACATTTTACATACATCTAAAATAATACTTGAAACGAATTAACCTTTATCCATAGTATCACAGATTATTCTATGATTGTATTAAAAATGTTAATAATCACACTACATTAAAAATTAATTTGTCAATGTCACTTTTTTATATGATACAATACAACCAACTTAACGTGGCCTATGGAAGATGTTTTTGCGAAACGATAGAAAAAAACATACACATCAGTCACAAAACCAGCGCTAATTTTATCTCTGAGCATATTCTGGATCTTTCTTGTGTTATACGTCATTTTCTATCGTTTTGCAATTCGTTTTTCATAGTTCCTTCCTTCTTATACTGTAATTGGATTTATGTTGGTGTTAGAGTTTTTGATCACTTGTGATTGTGATTTTGCTTATTCTTCTAGCTCAACTATTGCCTGCATGGCCAATTTTAATAGGTTGATTTGTGTAACATTCTTTCAGTAGAGCCAAACGAAAATCATGTATTGTAGTTTTGGTGGAACATCACGACTTCTATCTGAATGCGGTATCCTGCATTAATACAAAGTTATCTCTGATAAATGCAAACTGCGTATTTTCCTAAACTTTCTTTGTCGCGCCATTGGCGACCCTTTATAAATAATGACAAATTGATTGAAAATGACATTCTACATTGCTAACATGTGAATTGAAATTGAACTGCACAAGTCCATTGTCTCCATATTTGATAACTTTTATCTGGTGAATATAGGCAAAGCATAGACTTTTCAGTAAATAGTACCATGCTGAATTATTTCAACGTCTAATTCAAATATTATCTAGCAAATTAGATTGTGTCTACTCGGATACGTGGGAGGCGGTTGTGGTCCTGGGGCTGGTATGCAAGCAGACCAATATTTGGCAACTTCTCACCCACCTATACCACTAACTTTACGAAGTTAATTTTTGGTTGCATTGAAGCCAAATTTCGATTTCCACTAGATCTTGGTTTTTGTGTTTTCTCGTTTCTCTAAACCGTTCAATAATTCTTGATCGTATTTTTGCATTGAAAATACGATTTATTATCAGACACGGATGATACTGGCAAAACACACATATTCAAGAAATACGAGTTACGGCCGTAAACGACACAACACGGCCGATTGAAAACACAATCATGTGCGTTTTTTAAAGTTGGCAACCCTAGTTATACACGTTCTCATTTGATAGTTGATATAAAATGACATATTATGACATTTGATTTATACCTAATAACACCTAAAAACACCTAATATATAAAGGAATATGGCTAGTTGGATATTTTATTTTTGAGATTGAGAGAACTAGACGAAAATCAATACAAAGTTGTTACATTTTGTTTTAATGCAATAAAGTAAAGAAGATATTGGAAAACATTTTTCACGGAATAGCAAGAAATACAAACATTTGACATTGTGGTCAAACTACTCCATGTTTAAAACGACCATGCCCAGGAAAAACAACATTCATATTAATATAATTGAATATTGATTGCCTTTCTAAAGCAAAAATATGCAATAATAGTTATAATAAAAGTTATTCAATCTATCAATTGTATAATTGCGGAAGTTTAATACATATTAGTAAAGTGGTTTGATCACTCGTCTAATTGGCGCACTCACCGCTGCGCGGCTTGTAGTGATTAAATGATGCACTTTACACACTTGTACTAAAAATAGCTATTTTTACTTGTTGAGTACAACTCGAACGGGATTCGAGTGTATAAGTTGTACAGCAGAGTAAATTGAGGAAACAATTTATTAATATAAGTGATGATAGATTGATTACAAAATGTTAGCTGATATTCAATAAATATACATGCTAGGTTACCTGAGTTACCAAGGTTAGCTCGACTATTTAATCAAGACGATTATCGAGCTGATTACGTACATAAGAAACGTTCATATCAACATTACTCATTTAAACTGACAAACTGTAGAAACTTTTTTATAGAATTTAGAAAAGATTATTTAGAACATTTTCTCAAAATTATATAGACCTTTTTTTACAATATTTTGTATGAAAATCCATACAAATATTTACTTAACCTTTTTCTTGGAGTTTTATTATTATTTAAATATTTTTAATGAAGTACTTAAAAAAATATTTTACATCTACAAAGAAGTAGAACTTTTTATCATGATGATTCGTGATGCGTACTTATACTCAAGCCGTAGCTGCTGGTTATTAATAAATTTCCATGTTTAAACATTCGAAGACTAATCTGTTGACTGATTAAAATATCCATCCCATAAAATATTTTACATAATGGAGGATGATATCGATTTAACTAAATCCTTCTAAATGAATAAGCTTATATAATCTGCAATTTGGCAGGCGATCATAATATTGGCGATGGAATTAATATCCACATTACATTTTCACCAAGTCCATGTATTAAGCGTTTACAGTGTTTATCATGATCGCCTATATTAAAAATAAATTTATTTAAATTATCAATGGTAATATATTAAGGGCATTGAAACTGATCGAAAAGTTTGATTGAAAAGTATGGTTGCTTAGAAACTGTAACTTCATTCATGATTGTAATTATAATTTGAACGAAAACTTTGACAATCAAACTACAGTTAAAATGAATGAATACGGTTTTTTAAAGGCAACAATATTTTGAATGCAAACTTTTCATTGCACGAAATATATTTAGTCGACTATTTCAGGAGCAAATGCTCGACTGGATTTGTTAAAATTATTGAATACTGACATATATTAATCAATCCGATTTGTATACATTGATGCGGTGATTTTTTTTATATTGATTGCGTTGTTGCTTAGCGCCAATGCACTTATCGCAGTAGTTCTTGCACGTGTGTAATTTTCGCCGTAACTTGAATATGATTTGTCAACGAAATATATATTTAAACCATTATATTCAATAAAATTGAAATACTTTCATTATTAATAATATGGCTTATTTACCATAATTCAATAATGCACGCTGATATTTTAAATATTCTAGAGTGCATTAGAATGATTTACAATTAAAATATAATTAAGTATAATATTTCAAAGACAATTTACTCAACGCTCCAACGCTCAATAGTCCGTTTATTTTCAGTCTTTGAACGTCTTCAAAATTAACTTTATGATTTATTAGATAGCAAAATATGCTTTTAACTCGATTTTGTCATTTAATTTTAATAATATCAGCTAGTTAGCAATGTGGCTACATAACAAAGGTTTTGCACATTCCACAGCCAGACTAGTTTTATAAAAATAGTTGGAAATTTGGACGTAACTCATTTGTTGTTGTTATTTTTTGTAATCATCAAAATAAATTTTTCTATTAGCATAACATATAAAACTAAAGAGGTCAAAGATAATAGACAATAAGTAATATTTGTTCGTATATATGTTTATATAAAAATAAACGTCAAGTGATGGTAGTTCTAAAACTTGAAGCGTATATATTATTTTAACATGGGTTGGTGCGCCGCGCCAGTGTTTATGTGCAAACCCGTGGTGTTGCCAAAATTACATTCAAGGAAGAACATTTATTGAGTAGAAATTGTATATTTTTATATTAAAAGTATTGCTATTAGATCCAAATAGTATTGCATAATATGTTTATTTGAAAAATAATATGATACGTATTTATATTTTATTCAATTGATTCTCAACGACGATACTAGTTCAACATTCAAATGTTTATTATAAAAGATATTTCGATAGGAGCTACAATTAAAACTATTTATATGTTTATTCATGTCGAGATGCATACCATTTAATAAATAATCACTCACATTTAATGAGGAGATAATTTTGCCCAACACTGTATACTAATATAGCTATCAACGCCAACATAGCTAGGCGCGTCTTATTCGTAAGTATACACTGTACCTCTCTTGTGTTATGTTCTTTTCTATCGTTGTCCGAAAACTTTTTTCATAATCAGTCAGTGTCAGTTTAAGTTCAAAGTACGGTGATATTTGCTGTACACATAGACAGAATATTCCCCCATTCTACAAAGTGTAAGCCAAAACCGACGTCTGTAATTTTTGCCAAACTTTTTGTCGGCTCCACACATTGTGCTACTTAAGCTAAGGTATTTTGACTGCATATATCTGAGGTTAAGTTAAGTTGAAAAAGAGCTTAAACTTCCTCAATATATCGCTCTGTCGCCAGCATTGTCAATAATGATTAATTTATTGCAATATTCCTACTATAATATTCCCCAGATAGAAGAGAACGAGTATGGTGGCAACCGATTTGTGTAGTGTATCGATGTCAATCCATGGGTTGGGAATCTTTCCCAACCCATGGATTGACATCGATCTATCTGGGGAATATATGCGGAATCATAACTAGAACTTGATTGTGAGATTAAACATCAGAAATATATGGCCCAACATTCAAAGTTTATTAAAATTTTGCGACCAAAGTTTGAAGTGTATGAAAACTCAATAAAATCAAAGATGGAATATTAAAACTATTTAGATAAGAACCGTGGTTCTATAAGCATTTTAATTTTCTTGTTTGTGAAAGCTATATTAAATATATAAATAATTAATAAATATATAAATATAGTTAATCTTTTTAAAGGAAGCCCACATAACACCTTTACATTTTATATACGTTTTGAAACGTAAATTATGAAATATTAAACGTTCCAGAAAATGTTTTATGTAGGTGGTTTCATACGTTTTATTTGCGTAAACATCAAATACTATTTGGAAATTATGTTAATACGTAAATACAGTACATTACATTTTTGTTTCTAAATTTTACTCAAAATTTGCACTTAAAGAACATGCTAATTTTACAGTAATTATTAAGTTCTATTTACGCATATCTGTTTTAAAATTGATTATAAAATAATAAATTTAATGCGCAACATGACATAATTGATATTTATTAAATTTAACAAATATATGTTATGTTATGTTCACACTCAAGAATTAAAACAATTATTTATATTTTATTATCATTTTCAATTTTGTAATAGTGCTTATCGTACAATTAAGAAAGTATTTAATGGGTTGTGAATGAAATAAATACAGGTAATTTCCATTCTTCCATACTACTCTCTCATCGTGTTACATCCTTTCAGCAGGTGTTCAATTGATTTATTGGCGTCTCCTCACATCCTGCAAAGTTTTTCCTCTTCATCCATCCAAAAGTTTGATACATTCTCCTCATTTCTACACTTAAATTGTGCAATCAGCTTTTTCTCTTTTTACCAAACCTTCCTAAGTACAATGGCACTTTGGCTGTTATTATATTTTTATAATTTTTATTGTATCTAGTCACGTTCACTCGTGTTTTTCTTTTTTCCTTTGCACATCCCTATCTTTTAATTATTTTACCCACATCTTTTTTGCTTTTATACTAGCATACCCATTTCTATAATAATATTTTTCCCTGTTTACTCCCAGTTTTTTATTTTTTACTTTCATTTTCTTTTTCAGACATTTTTCAAATTTTGCATTCATTTCTATCTCTCAGTCTCTCTTCAAACTTTATCGCTCGTTTTCTCACTTCAACCATTATTTTATTTCTTTTCATTCCTTTTAGAATAATATGCTGGTGTTTCCCTATTTAATTCTAGCGCCCATCTCCAGTACTTTGCATGGATTGACTCCTGCTTTTCATGTTCATACCAACCACAAACTTTTGCTTCACATAACATGGTACTCTTTACTAAACTGTCAAACATAATTTTTATACTCTCGAAGTTTCTTTTATTTATTCCTCATACTTCACTCACCACTTTATTTCCTTTTGCGCTAGTTCATTTGTGTGTTCATTCTCACTATTATTTGCATTCATAACATATTTAATAAATATTTGAACGTATTTAATTCGTCAATTTCTTGCCCTTCCCATTTCCTGTTTTCTTCTACCTTCCTTTTTTCTAAACATCATTACTTTTATTTTGCTCACGTTGCTTTATGTACCCGCCGTGGTTTTAAAGGTCGTGGGAAAAAAATGTTGCTCAATCCTGATCTAGAGGATGATTCCTCGTGGATATATTTGGCGGCTAGTACAATTAACAATATTAATCTTGCTCTATCATATATAACTATTTCTTCCGATACAAATAATATCAACCAATATTAAAGAATATAAAGTAATAGAATGTAACTTATTATTTGTTTATTTACTCCTGAGCACAACACAACAAACATCATCACATGCACTGCTAACTACTTCTATGACTTTTATAATAAATTTCTAGCTATCGGGATGCCAATAATTTTGTAGCGGGAAAGACCAATAGATGGCACCGGTATGTCAGTTGGGGTTGCAGTGCTTGGGCGTCATTTGTTGTTTTCTTATTTTGGGTTACAACACGACATTTGTTAGAAATGCTATTAAAAATTTCAATTTTATTATTCCAAAAACAACACAAAATAACTTTGAAAAAATTAGTTTATTGTTGATCTTCTAAAAAAAACTAGAAAAACTAAAATTGCAAAATATAAGAAAACTAATTATTACTTATAACTCATCAAATCAAATAGAACTGATTTTTATGAAGCAAAAACAACAATAAAACTAAGAATTAATATTGTAAACTTAAAAGATTCCAGTTTGTAAGTAAAACATTGCGGTTCATGTAAGTAATTTCAATAGAAGCTACGATTTCAAAGCAAAAATCGATTAATATTGAGGTTTATCACACGAAATCTGCAACTTATTACGAAATAACACAGAAAATTGTAATAATGCCATCAATTTCATCAAAATTTACGATATGTAAGAGAAAATTTACTAAAATTCCGATTTATTTAGAGAAATCTGAAATGTAAAATTTGAGAATAATAATATTAAATATTGGGAATAATATAAACTGCTCTCGCAAAATTATCCCGAGACAGCTTTGTTAGAATTCTTCTAGCATTGTTAGTTTTTGAGATAGCCCATGGCAGTGCTTCTGAATTTTTTCTCGTCACGCTACACATTTAATAATTTAAAATTTTGTGGCACAGTAACTGATTGAATGTAGCATGAGTTGATAAATAATCTAAAAAATAAATGATTTTTATTTCATATGTAATATACAAAGTAATGTATTTTCAATATTATACAAACATAATTTTAGTGTTTGAGATATAATCCCAACCAATAATTGTAGTGGTTTGCTATTAGTATAGATTTCAATAGAAGAATAAAAGTCATAATTAAGTATTAATTAAATTTAATTATAATCCATTATTAATTAACTTAATTGCTA
>JARJEC010004404.1:0-14120 GCA_030264575.1 Tachinus sp. AB-2021 | reverse complement strand
TATCTACCCACCTAATTGTGTGCGTTATTTATTATATATATATATATATTTAAAATAATATAAACATTATTTAACATAGCAAATAAAAATAAGTTTTTAAATATTGTATAATGTTTCATTATTGAATTATTTTAAACTATTTATTTTTATTTGCTATGTTAAATAATGTTTATATTATTTTAAATATATATATATATATAATAAATAACGCACACAATTAGGTGGGTAGATATCGTTAATACTGATTTATAAATCAATATTTGTAATTTTGGTATTGATTGAACATCCAATCAGTTTGTCTTATTTGTAATGGCAACAGCTTATGCTCATAGTATATGAATAACATTTAATGCAATTCGATTAAATAGCCGAATCAATTGAATATTAAAATCTCAATTTAATAACTAAAATTTGCAAACTATTTATTATACTTATTATTGATACATTATTATATATTTGGCTTGTGCTGTAGTGATGTATTTTGCTTCTAGTAGACATAATAATCGCATAATGATTTTATAAAGTACATCTAAATTATATGAAACAAAAAAGTACACAAAAAATGTTTAATTTAATTTATTAATTTAAAGACAATAAAATTAGAGATGAAATTAATCGTAATAATATATAATATCGTAAACATGTTTTTCAAGCTCGCATAGATCCATTCTCAATTGCCGGGTATATCTAATTTTTTTCTCACTCTTCTATTTTTTCATGAGACCGGATACGTCGCGACGCTTTTCTGTGTCGATTGGGTTAAAAGAAAACACTATTCATATCACCAAAGTAGTTTTCGGTGACTTCTTCTAGGAGCGACCGTTTCATATTCTTAGTCGTGTTTCAGCAAAGATAAAATTTAACTGGCTGGCGAAATTTAATATAGTAACATGGCGTAGTATTGTTGCAGTGTTGAATGATTCCATCATTAAAAATTAAACATTTATCAGTGTTAATATAATTTTAATTGAATTGATGTGTTTGTCGTTGAAATAACGTAGTGAAATATTTAATGACACCAAGTTTTAATACGATGTATAGAATACACAGCAAAAGGAATCTAATAATTAACGAAATTGTTCCTGCTCGTAATATTCATGTAAGTTTATTATTATCAATAATATAATATAAAAATAAGTATTCCAACAATAAAGAAAGTTTATTATTTGTTTTTACGTAACTATTATAATGCATATTATATTTTTCGTTAAATTTATTTTGTTGTCCAAATAATTTTTACCTTTAATTTGCAGATATTTTTATACAGAAATTACTAACAGAATAATATGTTTTGAGCAAAAGTTTTTGTTAATTTACTTTTATTTTATTCATTGCATATTATATTTTTTCAATATACTATATATTAATTATATTCTATTTTATGTATTTTAATTACTTTCTTGATTCAGTTTTTAAATAACATTTATGCATAAATGGTAGAATCAATTTCAAAATCACGTCATTTCTCCTTATTATTAAAGAAAGACGTATGTAGATAACTATTTTAAATATATATATATATATATATATATATATATATATATATATATATATATATATATGTACATAGTAGTTTTATTTTTAATCTTATAATTGTATTTTGTGCAAGAAACAATATAGCAGCAACTAGTTTTTATGAATCTATTAATTAATTTATAAAATTAATTATAATTTAGTCTTTGTAGCATTAATATAAATAAATAATAAATACATTTGAAAAGATGCGTCTGTGCTAGAGAATACCAAATCTATATGCTTGTAAATAATTAAAATTGTTATTTGAACTAAATAAAAAATAATTACAAATTTGTTTAAAAAATCATCAGAAAATCAATTACAATGATTTAATTTTATATAGTTAAAATATTAAAAAATGCTCAAAAAATTAATCTCAATAAAAAAGTAGTATCGTCTATAATCGAAGAAATTTAAGATTTTAAAGTGGGAAGGATTGAATAAATTTATATTTAAATTAAACGTAAACGAAGAATAAACAAAAAATAAGCGAAATAAATAAAACAAGGAATTAAATTACAAAGCCAAATAAATAATAAAATATGCTTTTTTATAAACATGTAATGCATAAAATTGTGAATAAATATGTTGGAAAATAACGACTTAAAACAAAAAGAAAATGTGAGTGTGCTTGGAAGTTTTGCAATTTTTATTTGCCTTATTATGCACAACAACTCTGCCACTCATTACAATGTTACAGAAGTGAATTCACTTCGTCTGATGAAGACTGAAGTTCAGTCGAAACTGCAGTCACGATGTGGCTAAATAAATCGTGATATAAAAACATTAGTTTTATTTAGAATCTTGTATTATGAATTATCACATAGTAACGATCGATTCTATCAATTTTCTTATAAGCAGCAAATTTATTTACAGAGATAATATTATAAAATTACGTTTTCACGTTTTCTAATTAATAATTGCAGCAAAAAAATTGAACTGCATCTTTATTCAATCATTCTTCACAAAATATAATAATTATTATTGGAATTGTTTTGTTTATTAAAAATTTTCTTTTGAGAGGTTATCGCAAAAGAAAATTTGTTTAAGATATGCTGCTTGTCAGACAGTAACGCATTCACAAAATGTTTACAAAAAATCTCTATAATTTTTTCTATATTAATAGTCTCAATGTAACATTTGTTATAATATAGTCTATATAATAACATAGTCAGAGTGAGTGATTATATTTTTCTTGTAGTAAGAATAGAAAGATACCAAAAATCCATTTAAAACACTAAATATTTCTACAGGCAACCAGTTATTGGACAAATTTGTTATAATTATTTTTTTCTTTCAGACTACCATCAAAGTATATGCCAAATGTTTGAGACCAGACATAGAATATAAAACGTTAAGCATCACATTTCAAACAACATGCAAGGAAGTCGTCTCCACATTACTTAGTAAATATAAAATGAAACATCGCGACCCGAAACTTTTTTATCTAAGCATGGAAGTGACAGTTAGAAAAGCCGGTGTTCGAACTCATCTGCCTTTGGATGAAGAAGCAAGGCCCGCCGTATTACAAAGTTGTCATCCTAAAGGTGATTCTAAGTAAGTAAAGAAATCTAAATACTTTGTTTGATGTAAATTTGATCGTATACTAATAATATAAATAATTTCAGATTTTCTCTGCAAACTAGAAGAGGTGGTCTTGTAAAAGTTTACGATTCTGCATTAAATAGCAATTCACAATATAAAAGCTTATTGATAAGCGCAAGAACAACGGTTGATGAATTATTAACTTTATTGCTACTATGTTCAAATAGTAAGGAGCGAGTTGAACAGTTTTCTCTCTATGAAGTCTGCACGGATAAGGAGCAGCAGCGAAAACTCCATCCGGATGACAGACCTCTTCAAGTACAAGCAACATGGTTACCAAATTTGAAATCTCATTTTTTAATAAGGAGAAATCCCGATTATTTGCCGCTTTCGAGGAGGAAATTTTATTGGATTCCTGGACTACCACCGGTTCCTCAATCTCGTCTACAAAATTCTACACAATTTACGCAATTGAGTAAGTCACAGACGTCACTAATCGCCAAAAAGCAAGAGGACAAGACTAATAAAATCAATAATAACCATTCAAGTACATCCGAAACTAAACACAAACAAATCAATTGTAGCACTCCACAGATATCAAACAAACTATCTGGGAGTCCATCATATGCCGACTATGAAAATTATTTCTACATTTAAAGAAAGAAACACATTATTAAATAATAATGTAAGTATTTTTGATAAATTTGAAAATTTGTTTTTATTATTGATTATTTTTATTGATAGTTAAACAAGAAAATGGATTTTTGTTTGTTTTATAATTGTTTAAAAAATTAGTTTTGATTTGGAAATTATAATTAATGTTTTAATTTGACCGCCATTCTTAGTATTAAAAGTAACATTTTTACAAAAAATACAAATTTTTGTTCTTTGAATTTTTCTAAAAAAATAAAGTTCTGTTTAAGATCCTTATTATTTAAGTTTTCTAAAAATTTTTATTTTGGATTAAAAAATTACTAAAATAATATTTAATACAATCTCTAAAGAGTTATTTTTTTTTTAATATGAAATGTCTTCAGTTTTAAAGTCATGCTAATTATAATTAGAAAATATTTATAACATCTTAATAATGTAATTTTCTTATATTCATGTTAATTTATTCAAGCAAATTCCATTTGGTAGATCAAGATGAAAACTGTCATCTAAAATATTTTAATTATAAAAATTTACTTTCACAATTTGATGTTCAATTTAGGTGATAATAATTTTAATAGGTTGATTTTCAAAAGTTACTTTGTAGTTTAATCAAAACGATTTAACTGCGTTTTACTATAAGATTCAATATAAAACATCATCAATGCATTTTTTCCCAGATATAGTTGTAATCATTTTGAAAGACATGATAGCTGACATTAATTAATATAAATATAATATTATGTTATTTATTTATTTTTGCTATTTCATAATAATACCTTTAATAAAATTCAACAATATATTTACTTTGGTTTGTTTTTTTGTTTCAGGAGTGAATCTAGTTGAGTTTCGGATGTGATAAAAAATAATGTAATTCTCTTGAAGTGAACCAAAGAAGCTATTGGCAAACCAGGAATAACAAATAGCCTTCTTCATATCATTAGCTTTTTATGTCAGTACCTATGTTGAATGTCTACCACTGCGAGTATATCCTTATTTATATCAGTGTGTATTGTAATTTGTTCGTCCAAAGATTAGGATATGTCTCTAATCCTAGTATTTACCTGTATATGTATAGGATTTTTGTAAATTATGTTTGTTTGTGTGCAATGTTGAGAATAACCTGTTTTTTAATTTCCTATTATATTAATTTAATGTGTTTTTATTAATGTTATTTGTAAATTATTTCTATACCAAAGAAGCATTTGTTGTATATATATTTTATAGTTTCATAATGAATTTTGTAAATTAATTATAAATATTTCAATTAAATGTCTTTATGTTTAATTAATAGACACGATTTTTAATAAAATTTTATTTATAATAATCCTATCGACTAGACTAGCAAAATTGACAATATGGGCTCTTCTCCCTATTGCCTCTACAACAACGATCTAGAAATAAGGAGGTATTTTTGCTATGAGCAGCCTAACTATGTAGACTTAAATTATTTTGAATTTTACGAAATGATCTTTGTCTTTCAAGCATCATTGATATACTGGCAAAATACAAATATGTACCACATTGTTTACCTTTACAAAACAATTACAGCGTCAATTTGAAGTTTTCACAAGCCATTAAGGGCGTTGTGCATGTGTATGTCAATGTCAAGCTAAAATAAAGAAAAAGTACTTTTAAAATGCATTTTAGAAAAAAATCTTTAATAAATTTATTTTATATTTATATTTTGCATCGCGACACAGAGGATTTTTAAAGAAATAATTATTAATTATATAATTACGTATAAAAATTAAAAAAAAAACTAAATCCATTATGAATATATTAACATAAACTCCGACAAGGATTTAGTTTGATGAAAATAAGATCGACTTGAAAAATTTTAATTTTGCTTGCTTTGAAGTAACGGTGCGTAGTTTATTGAAATTATTGCGTGTGTTGAAAAAGCACTTATTGGATAAAATACAAGCAGAAAATGTAGGCCGAGCGTTAGCTTTGAACGGAGATATGCACAGTATTTGATACATTGTTGCTGTCTTGAATATTCCCAGGAGTACTGGGAATAAAGCGACAACGTCAAACTGGGAAATGCACAAGGTCAGGAGCAGGCAAACTTTGCACCACAAAAAAGCGAGAAGACGTTTTTATAGTGTTATCCACACTTGTTTAACAGAAATTTACTTAGTGCCAGGAATTTTTTGTCTACGATTGGGAAGGTTATTTGTTTTAGAAAATTCTTGAAACAAAATCAATGTTAGCAAAACATTGGAAAAACAAGATGGCGTCGTGTCAAAACGAATGATTTTTTTAGTACAGTCATTGCTGGCAATAAAACTCAATTGAATATTTAATCCAACAACATATAAAAAAGTATAGTGATATTAATTATATTCAAACTCAAGAAGAAAATTTGAATTTACTGAAACATCTCCAGATATTCTGGAACAAATAGAAACTGAATCAAATAATTTAATAGCCCAACAATCAATGGAAAGATATGATAACGTAAATAAAAAAATTATAATTTATTTAAATGTAGAAAAAGTATAGTGCGCAACTCTAGTTGTAATGCAATTACACACTTGTGGAATTACAATATAATATTTCCACTCGTGTTTAATATGCTGTTTCAAAATGTCGTTGTATAATATACTATTATAATGAATATGAAAACTTTTGATGTAGAATTTTAATAAATTAAATTTAAATTTTTTATGTTGAAACGTTATTTTTGCACTTGTTTTGAACTATTCAACTTTTACTAACTCAAATTAATATTTAAATGTAAATGTGTTCCATACTCTAGTAGAAAAAAAGTAAACTCCATTTATCAATAAATAGTTAAAAATGAATATCTATTTCTTTTCCGTATGAGACGAGTATTGCAAAAGTCGTGGTTATGCAGGGTTTACAATAGGAATTGGAACGTATGGAGATGATAAGAATAAACATATAGCTTCATATTGGTCATATCAGAGTTCTATCACAGATGTTCTAGTTGAGCATGATTTATAATGCGAACTGTAACATATGGACATGATATTCCGCAAGTATATGAATATCCTTCCTAGTGCATATTGAATTGTTTTATTTTGAATGAAACTGAAATGCGTTTGAAACGATAAGGTGAACGAATTGTGACGTGTCGTTTTGAATTGTAGTGAAACACAACAGAAATTGTGGCTTGTAAATCTACAGTAGATAAAACGTAAAAATGATGTAATAAAAAAAACATATTGATATTGACCATATAGCTATTGAATAATAAAAAAAACAATTAATACTTCTCCGAGACAAAATTTTGGATAATTTAAAATCTAAAATAAAATAAAGACTGATCAGAGCCTCGTGCTCCGTAGTCGTCAAAACTAATTATTACTAACCTGTTTCAAACAACAAGTGATGAACAATTAATAGTATATTACGTAACGAGAATTGTAAAAGGTTACGCTACTTGCGGCGAGTAGTGTAAGTTTTTATGAGTATATAATTGACATACAACTTGAATTAAGTTAAGACCATAAACAAGTTACGAAAACATAAACTATAAAATATTAAACATTTTATTTACATGGTTTTTTACGTAAAATGTTCGGCAATGAAACTTACATTTAAACAACGTGCAAATTTTGCATTAATTCTTTACATTTCTTATGCATATCTGTTGATTAATTATTTGCTTAATCAATTTGTTTATCAATAATAAAAAAGTTGTATCATGACATAGCAGATTAGTTAAATTTTAGAGGAGGACAACAAATTAAAAACTTTCAATCTCTTATTTTGTGTTTATTTATCTATTAATGTTATGTAAATAATGCGTAAGAAAAACATATATTATATTTTTTCAAAGTAAATCATATACAACTTGGCTTACGTTATAAAAGTTTTTAAAAATTTATATTAAAAAACGTTAATCATCTTAGTTCGTTTCTTTTACATACCGGTCGTTCACGGGATTTTCGTGCATAGGCCATGCGTTTGGCTCCATTCGGCATAGAGAAGGGACGCAGCCCAGGCGCTAGTTCTATTATATTCCTGGAAACAATAACTTGTTCAGTCATAATATTTAATATCGACATGTTTCTTTTTTGTTTTGCCGTCGACCTCTTACTCACATTTTTGCAATATTTGCATAAAACATCCACAATAAGTGAAGATGCCGAAATGCAGGAAATAATGGTGTGTTGTTTCTTCATTCGTAAAATTTCACTAGAAACTAATATTAGTGTGGGTAAAGTTCACAAGATTCTAAAAAACATAAATATTATTCCTATAAATACCAAACCCATCAGAAAATTTTCACTGAAGACCACTATCGTAGAATGAAATTTTGTGAGACCGTAATAGAACGTACAAATGCAGATAACAATTTTATTGAAAACATTGTGTTTACTGACGAATTCACGTTTTCGTTACATGGCAAACATAATCCGTCTATTCTTCGTTATTGGTCTATTAAAAATTAAAATCGGCAATTACATTTAAGGACACAGTATCCTGAAAAAGTGAATGTTTGGGCCGGTATTTATAGGAATATTATCATTGAACCTTTTTTATCGATGAAAATTTGAAGGGAGCAACTTATTTGAATCTTCTTCAAAATCAAATTGTATCTGCACTAAGGAATCAAACCGATAATTTTGATAATATTTTATTCCAACAAGATCCTGCTCATAACTCTAGAATAGTAATGGACTATTTACACAACATATTCCCCCAAAGGATTATATCGAATAGCGGTTTAATTCGCTGACCGGCAAGATCGCCAGACTCGGCCCCTAACGATTTTCACTTATGGGGATACGTTAAATCCAAATTATATTAACATCAAAATAAAAGGGCCAATAATCTGAACGAGTTAAGAGTGAATATCAAGGGTCAATTTTGTGCTATTATTCCTTGTATGCCGAACAACGTTCGTTTAGAATTTTATGACCGGTCTTATTTTGTGACGCAAAATGGGGGGGGGGGGTACTTTTGAGGACATATCGTAATATAAACATTATTTTTAATTTTTTTTAAATAATTTAATTTTAGTTTAGTGAATTATTTTTATTTTATTTGATGGAGTTACCTGTTGTGTGACAGATTTTTTTATTAATTTAAAGTATTTTTAAAATTTAAAAAAATTAGATTTTTAATTTTAGTTTACAGATTCATTTTATTTTAAATAACTTAAACAATAATCTCATCAATTTATTACTATATTTTTGCGACATTTAAATATGTCGCGACACGCGAATGGAATGTATCCGTCGGTCCCCTCCCTCGGCTGAGTAGAGCCGAACGCTTGGATTATGTACCGAAATCCCGTGAACGACCTATATATCATACATATGAATAGTAATGTAAGTAATACGTAAATTCCGCAGCAATGAAATAATATATTATAATTTGTGTACATTTTACATAAATTATTAACCATATTAGAAATGGTTTAGAAATTATACGTAAAATATACATAAATAATGGAGTATTTTTTATTTGCAGGATAATTTGCCATATTAACTTGTTACAGAAAATACTATTGAAGCTTATTTCAAATCAAATGATTGATATCTTATACTAAAACGCATTTAAAATAATTAATTATTTTGACAAGTTGTCAATAAAATAGTTGTTTATGTTACAAGCGGATATCATATGAATCCGTAGTATATTTTTTGTTTAAAAACTTGTCTTAAAAAACTAAATGGTCGCTCACGTACAGATTAATGTAGTTGCGGTGCAGCGGTGTATTGCAGTTGTATTGCATTAAAATTTGGTCGTTCACTTAAGCTGTGTTATTAATAAACTTGTTGTTTACATTAGTATTAAATTATTACATAATCAACAAAATTTGCAAATCTGGCATTAAATTTCATTTTTAATAATTAAATCCAATGTGAATGTATTGAGCATAATAGCCGACAAATATTTTGTTTGATGAAAATAAAAACGACATACAAAATTTTATAATTTTAGGCACTGTTGTGTCATTGAATGAAATACATTTTAGGATGTCGCAATCTATATTTTAATAATTGTTGACATTAATACATAACTTACCGACTTTTTTTGGTTATTAATTGAAAATTAAATAAACATAAGCTGCGTTCGGTAATTCTACTCCGAATAATCTTTTTACACCAAACGCACTTTAGCCGTTCGGAAATTGGCAATATGTAACTCCAGTTACACCGAAACCTGTTCTTTTATTATGGTGTGATGCGAATGGTGCTTACACCAAACGAGCTACCTTAAGAGTATATGCAGGAGCGGTGCATACCTATTTAAATTTTGAAATCGCCATCAATTAATAGCTAAAATCATGGATTGCTATATTTGCAAATGCAAAATTTTGCATTTTTCAATGTGAAGATGTAGATGAGTTTGTAAAACACTTAAATGTTAAAGGCCATGCGTTCCCCTGGTAAGTTTTCTACTTATTAATTTTTAGGTTATAAATTAAAATACATTTATAATTTTTGTAGATAAATTACTAGTAGTCCCTGAGCACAGCGCTGAGGTAACACATACAAATAATCAAGAAGTTGATGTTAAATAGTCATCCGACAAAGTATTGTTTTTGATTGATACAGCCAAAAATCACGACGATGCATTCACTACAGAAATTAAAAAACATGTGTGGACAAAAGTTGCAAAATTATGCTCTGATGAGTTTCAAATAGAAGTTTCTGCCAGCCAATGTGAAAACAAATGGAGAGGATTTTAAATGCAAATAAGACGTCTGGCAAAGGAAGGTGAATATTTTAAGGTTATGCATAGACATAATAAACTCGAAATAACTGCAATTGCCACATGCAGTAGCTTGCGTGGATTAAATTCAACTGTTAATGTTGCAGAAGTTAATGATTCCGCTTCTACAGCTGGCAATGATGATACGGAATCCAATGAAAGTGTACCTTTTGCAACTTCAGAAAAGGAAAATGTAAAGTCAACAAAGCCGATGAAAGGCATAAAGAAAAACTACAAAGGCAGGATACGTTTTTGGACTTATTTGAAAAGATGGTAGAGAAAATGTAATTTAGTTATATTTATTTTATTGATACATATAAATAAGTGTTATGTTACAATATTTATTTATATTAATTTATTATTATTATTAATATCAGTATGATATTTTACAATACTTTTTTAAAATCTATATCGGCATATGTGATATATAAAGTGTTATTAAACAAAAAAATGTAAATTTGATTTATTAATTTAACATCTTTCAAATTCATTTTTAAAAACGAGTTGAACGATGCGGCTTTATAAGACTTCAATGGAATTATTGTTTTTTTATTACATTCTTTTTCTTCAATTAATTGTGTAATGATTGGACATCCTTTGTAATAAATATGCATATAATGAACCAAAAAATTGTTTATTTTTGTCAAAACGAACGCTTCTGAGAGATAATCCTCACCGTCTTCAACGCTTTTAACTAAATTATTTAATAAATAAGACATAACATAATAATATAAATTCTCCAATTATGTTTTTAATTATTTCTAATTGGTATAGCATTTACAATGTTATTTCTTTTAATAACGCCATTACGATTGTTTTCAACATCTATATTCAATTCATTGTTAGGATTATTTCTTCTTTCTTCATTAACTTGTTCTTCAATATTTATAATATCATGTGCTAAATCATTTTCTTTAATACAAACATTGTGGAATATACAACATGATACTATTAATAAAGATACTAAATCGAGTCGCACAGTTTCTAAAAAACTTTAACCTCCTAAACCTTCCTTTTAATAAACCAAATGCATTTTCTATTACAACACGACTTTTATTCAGTAGCAAATAATATATTTTTTGTTGTAATGTCAAATTACCAAAATTTTTAAATCCTACCATCATAGTATTGGATAGGTTATAAGCCAAATCTCCAATCAAATATCTATCATTGGGAAATTTGATGTAATTTCTTGCTATACATTTATATAAATCAGATCGCTTAAATAATGTGTAATCATGTATAGAACCAGCTTCTCCCGTATAAACATCTGTAAATAATAAATCATTGTCGCAAACACCTTGCAATAGTATAGAGTGATAATTTTTCCTGTTCACATATTAATTATGGTTCAATTTAGGTGCAGGTATTTTTATATTAGAACTATCTATTGCTCCAATTGTGCGTGCCTAAATTAAAAAATTAAACTAAAATACACAATTAATTAATTTCATAAGAATATTTTATTATGATAGATATATAGACATGTTTTATTTTTATATGGTTATAATGGATAGAGAAATTTATAAAATAACCTGGAAATCCTTTGTCGTTGAATTCATGCATAATTTTAGCAGCTCGATCGTTTGTTGGCCATACTATTATAGAATATTTTGTATTAATCTTTAACAGTAATTAGCAGGATCTATATAATACATTCCAGCATGTTGATTTACTAATTCCAAACCTATCTACTACTGATCTGTAATATATATATATATATATATATATATATATATATGTAATAAATTTCTAATTAGAAGCATAAGAAACTACCTAAAACTTTCTATATTACCAAGACACCAAATCATAATTATTACTTCCTTGTCGATTAACATAGAATAACGTTACGGATGAACTTACATATTTTACAATTGTGCATTAGTATTAATAATTCTTCAAAAGTTGATGGAAACATTCTAAAATGCATTTTGAACTGCCCATCATTAAAATTAGGCACTGTTATTTCTGTAAAATTGTCGATTTTCTCCAGTAAATTGCACTCTTCGTCTTCTTCATCGGAATCAAAGAGTAAGTCTTTGCCCCTGTTAGTAATTGTAGCATATTCATTTATATAGAATTTATTTTGTAGAAAATACACTAAATGTATACTAAAATGTTTATTAAACCACCTTTAACTGATGTTGGAGATTTCACAAAACTACAAATAACATAACCAATATCTGTTAAAAATGTCACAACAAACAATTTACACTATTAGTGTTCGTTTATTTCCTTTTACTCTACACTACACCATGTCACGTGATAATTACACTGCACTACTCCTACACTATACCGACTGTTAATTCCAAACGTACCTATACACATACACAACATATAAACTACTCGTGTACACACTCTCCAGGTGGGGTGTTTAGTGTAAGTACCGTCTACACTACACCGTAATAATCGAACGGCTTTCGGTGTAAATGGTGTTAAACATTGTGCATTTCCGAACGGCTAAAGTGCGTTTGGTGTAGAAAGTGTATTCGGGATAGAATAACCTAACGCAGCTATAGAGATTAGTGTGGTTGCATTGCAGTATAGTAAAAACACACCCACTAAACTTATCATAAAATAACCGCTAAAAGTAATATGTTAAATTTAAATAATCAAAAGAATCCAATTAATTTCATATGTGTTATAGCACTGCCTTGAATACACTGATGAAATTTGTTATCGATTTCAATCAAATTCACTACCCAGTTTTAATAAGTAACAAAACTTGCTTTAAGATTTATAAAGTATATTGACAAAGATGATGTTTTCTGTATTACCGGTAGTAGCATTGTCGTATCGGTTGTGTTTGATTCGCATAGGAGTGTTGTATTGTAGTGAGTAGTATAAAAAATTTGGACCTTAACTTCTGCACTCCAATACAACTGCACTAATCTGAGTGTCTGTTTACATATGCAAATTATTATATCAACGTTTATATAGTCGATTGTACAATAAAAAAAGTATAGTGTCATACACGAATGTAATTTCTTGTATAATTTATTATACAAGAATCTATGCAAACGTCATTTTCTTGTATAAACTCTCGTACATTTTAAGAAAACACAACGTTCCATTGGTCTATATTGACCGCAATTTTAAATTCATCCAATAGAATGTCGTTGTCTAACGTCACATGCTATTTTGTTGTTTGACGTTTATCTAGCCATTACTGTGAAATATATTATAAAGTATATTAAATTTATATACATTAGAGTGCTTAAAAAACATCCATGTTTATATATATATATATATGGCAAAATTGTATTTATATAAAAATACACATGCGCGAAATACTGCATACGCAATAATTTAGGAAGAGGGCAATTACTAGAATTGCGAATATAATGTTTTTTTCAATTTTTCAACAAAAGAAAAAAAACCAGGCTATTGTTTCTGGCACGGATGATGTAAGTAATTATTTGAAACCTATGTTTATTATATTATTTGGTACTATTCTTCTTCTTATGTACCATATCCTTTCAGAACGTTGGTAATCATCATTGCTATATGTTGTATTTTATTAACAACGACTCTAAATAGTGTGCTTGTATTTACTCCACACCAATCGCGTAAGCTCTTCAACCACGATGTCTTCCTTCTACCTGGATTGCACTTGCCCGCTATTTTTCCTTGCATGATGTTCTGCAGCAGTCTATACTTATCTCCTCTCATCACATGTCCGAAGTATTCAATCTTCCTTTTTTTGATGG
>JARJEC010004383.1:0-13377 GCA_030264575.1 Tachinus sp. AB-2021 | reverse complement strand
TGTAGCTCTTCGCGCAGATGTGGTAAATAAAGCAATAAAGGCGTTGAAACTTTTTGCGAAAAAACTTAAAAGAGGAGATGTTATACGGGGAAGGCGCAAAAATTGCTTTGATAGCTGCCAAAGACGCTGTTAGGAAAACGGGCGGTTGCAATAAAGTTTGCAAACCAAGAGTGTTGCCTATTCCAAAAGAAGGGGGATTTTTGCCTCTCATACCTCTCTTTGCCGGATTAAGTGCTAAATCTAAGAAAATGGGGTCTAAATCTAAGAAAATCAAAAAAACTGTTAGATTTGCTGCCCGATTTAGCGCTCATTGCTTTAGACTTGAAAAAGTATACAAAACATATTAAAACATTTTGAGGAGTGTTTATGCGAGATCAGTTACCGCATTATCCTCATTATAGAGAGTCTGGCATAATAAATGTAGATGAAGTGGCAAGACCCGGTACTCATTGGGTGACGTACAAAAAGAACGGCAGAATCGTTCAATACTTTCACAGTTTTGGAAATTTAAGTCCTCCTCTGGAAGTTATAAAATATTTCAAGGCATGCGAGATAAATTATAATTACAATCAATATCAGAAATTTAACACTCACAACTGCGGGTATTTATGTTTAGAGTTTTTATATAAATAGAAGATGTTGAACTTATTTCATATTAGTCATATCTCAAACTTTCACCCTGCAGCGTGACGATAGCGAACTATCTATCAACTATTATCCTCGAATAGAGCTAGATCCTCAACAAGAATATTGTATGGTGCTCATAGATTTTTACACATATAATTCCATACCGAATATTGAAGAAAGAATCAACAACAATTTCATTTTTGACGCTAATAATTCGATCTCGTTTTCAACTGGAGCATACGAAATTCGAGACATTGAACTGTATCTGCAGCGCAAGATAATACCGACGTTAAATTTAGACGAATCGGAAGCGGAAAATATTTTGACTTTAAAACCTAATCACAGGACCCTTCAGTGCGAAAGCAAATACGATATATTTTACACCCGATAAAGGCACCATCGGACGTCTGTTGGGGTTTTCCGGAAAAGCAATTTTAAAAGCCGAAATTATTCACAAGTCTGATATACCAGTGCAAATAATTAAAGTGGAAAATATAAGAATAGATTGCAACATCGTTACCGGAGCATATTACGGCGGTCGTTTGTCGCACACTTTGTTCGAATTTACTCTCTCAATGGATCCCGGCTACGCGATTAACATTGAACCGAAAAAATATTCTGTATCTACCCGTGAACGTTTGTAATAACATCGACAATATCAATCTCAGAATCTTCGATCAAGCTGGAGATCCTGTTAATTATAGAAGAGAAAATATGTTAGTCAGATTCGAGTTAAAACCTCGATAAGATGGGAATAGTTCTTAATGATAAAAAGAAGACGGTAACGTTTAATATCAGTCCTCCTTCGGCTACCAAAGAGGTGACACGTCTTAATTTACCGCGATTAGTTGCTCTGGGTTACAGAGTGAAACATAATGGAAAAAATTAACATTTCCGATCAAGTGCACTTTGGCGAGAGCATCGTTAAAGAACAGGATCATTCTTACCAACCGAGAACTATAAACTTTGATAAGAACAATGAAATCAGAATCACAATTCAAAACCAAGATATGTTTATATGTCCAGGCGGAAGTAGTATTTACTTGGCCGGTGAGGTCAACGGAAATGTATCAGAAGAAAAAACATTTAATATAACGAACAACGCCTTTTCGTTTTTGTTTGAAGAAATTCGATAAGAGTTAAACGGGGTCGTGATTGATTGAACGAGAGATTTATGAATCTCGAGTACCATGAAAGGGTTTCTATCGTACGGTAACTTCCCTTCTATATTCCTCGAAATTTTCAATTTCTGAAGTTTCTTACCAACTTAACCGAAGTTTAATATGTGCCGCTCTACTTTTAATTCTGTTTTAATTTACGTTGGTTTCCTTGCCAGGAAAAGTTTTGATTAAATTTTCTGTCATCTAGCGAATTCATCAATTTCTATTTTGTCCTCTTTCGTCGTGTCTAAAACTTCTTTATTAATTGTTGTTTCCTATTTCAGCATTTTCCTAAGCATTATTCTTAACTCATTAATATCTAAAGTATCAGTTTTATCAAAGCCCCTGGCGTTAAGTTCATAAATTAGCCGTGTCTTCTTAAGGAAATTAATTTTTGCTTCCGGAACCTTGATGAAAATAGATTTATTTTTATAGGAAGTAGGAATGCAATTTTAATAATTTGCTATTACTCTAAAATTATTATGATCAATTCAAAATCCAACACGCCAAAAACTGTCAACCAATGCTTATCAATGTTGGTTACTTAAGACAACAGTAAAACATACTACTACTTCATTCCAAGCCCCACACGTTATGTGCCATACATGTAACGCATATATTCTTTTTTTTTTGTTAATAAATACTTACACTGAGTCGCGAAATGTCCTAAATTTCATTAGCGACTTACCTCGGCTAGGCAGTCGTGTTGGGGTTACACAATGGGTTTTGAAAATGAAGCAGCACATATCAAACAGTATATTCCCTAAACAACTATAAAGTTAATTAACCAAGATTCTAATTTAATATCCTGAAACATATTATATATAATATTAGGCGCCATCTAGGGTGTACCTAGGACTGTGAAATTATCAATTATACCAAGTATGTATTTGTCGGCAGTACGGCAGAATGGATATATACGATTAACATCGAATAGTATAGGTAAGCAGCTTATGCCGTGGTCCTTGCTTGGATGGGTGTCCGAGGGCGCAGTGTCCTTGCTAGAACTAGCTCCACTATCCCAGGCCTCATTCAAAATAGCATACATAATTATATCCATTTCTACGGCTCGGTGTGTCCGACCATCTCTACACTCGAAAGGGTATAAAAGAGATGTAAAAGATAAATAATAATGTATTTGTAAGCATACAACCACATTTACATGTTGGTAAATGTTTATAGAATCCGTATATCAATCGATTCAAGTTATAATGAGACTTAACTCAGAACATCGCTATACGATTGTTGTCTTTATACAACAACATTTACACAAAAATAATAATCAATGTGTAACTTGAGTAATAACGTTAGATATTTCCCACGATTATAATCATAATTATCAAATAGTTTATTCAAAAGAAATTAACCCATATAACTGGATAATATAATTAATCAAATAAATTGTTCCAAAGAAATTAACCGATATTTGTTTATTTTGCTTATCTGTTGTATGTAAGTATGTATATTCCTGTATTTTGGGTCGCCACGTGGTCGGCTATAAAATAACCATCCTTCTATTCTATTAAAATTAACGTATTCACATTTATTGAAATAATCGACACGATTGTAAATTTGATTTTACTTGACGTGAATATAATAAAGAGAAAAGGAGATCAGATACGAGCCTAAAACAATTGTTAAAATTACCACGTGTTAACGCGTTATTCACATTTAAATATAATCGAAATTAATTTAATTTATTTAATTTAACACAAATTATTATAATTAGACGTATTTGATTACTTAATTTGTTACTTTAGTTGTAGTGCGGCTGTTCTCTTAAAGTTAAATAAATTTTTAATACCCTTGAAATAAATCACGTGGAGTGTCTTGCGTACTTTTTGAATTTGTTCTTTTATATTGAATAATATTAAACTGTGATTTGAGTTGCATACAGTAACTTATATTATTTACTTTAATATTCATTATTTTTTCGGAAATACATACAACAACAATCAACACTGCTTACTGTTAAATAATTCACAAGCTACTAGACTCGAATTAAGTTTTGGTTTCGTTGATATGACTGACACCTCCCGACTTTTACTAAATATTGAGTTGATTGGATTCTTTACTTTTCTAAAATCTTATGACTTTTAAACAAATTTGCTAGCAAAATTTAATTTATTTTCATCAATATTGTTACGGCACTTGACCGTCAAAAAGGCCGTTACAAACAATGCTAAAATTAATTTATTAGTTGAAATTGAGGAACTTTGGTAATCATCGTCCTGGGCAAAACAAAGTTTTTGGCTTAAACATCTTAAAATGATCTAAAACGTCGGGAAATGCAAAAAAGTGGGTATAATATAATGTCCTAATGGATGGCGCTACTGTGAACTAATGAAGTGAAGTACTACAGAGTTGTTTAAATAGCATACTTCGTTGTATTTACTGGCAAAACTAACATTCCTAACAATTTTAATGTAAAGATCTATGCTATCGCTCTGCGCTAGATCATCAGATCGAGGTTTATTTGACAATCATCAGCATCATCTGCGATGTCAGTGTTAGTGAAAGAGTGAGTGTGTGAAATGACTATAAATAAATAGTTACCAATAAGAAACATCCGCCATAGCAAATTCAAATAATATCTGTCATATTTGACAAATTATAGTCCGTCAATATAAATTTAATAACAAATAATCGGTTGAAATAGACAAATTATATTCTGATCCCAAATATCATCTCGAGGATCGTTTATCGATATTTTTTTATAAATGAAACTCACTCTAATACCAATCTTTGGAAAATACATATTACTTTATTTCGTCGTTTGGTATTCGAATTCGTGACATTTATAAAAAATTATCGATAATATACAAACCACTTGTTATATTATCTATAACTCAAATACAATGAATTTGAACATATATTGTTACCTGACGTACAAGCATTTGATAAATTTATTCTATAATTATTATTATCGAACATGCGGCAATATTAGCAAAGTAATCTGCGAATATATTTGACACTGTATTTGGATTTGAAATAAGAGTATTGTCAATTTTTAATTCAATTTAGTTGCAATTTTGTCTTCACCAAGTTTAGTTTTAATTAGTTCCCAGGTTTGTTTAATTTTATTTTGTGGATTATTAATTTTATTAGAAAAATATTTTTTCTTGGAATTTACAATTTCCACTCGAATAAATTGCTCCACTGGCCTTCGGCTCATTTCTTTACATTTAGAAAAAAAGAAAATAAAAATCCAACATATAGCAGCCGAGATATAAAAAATTGCCTTTATCTCGTGACGCACAAGGAAATTTTAGTGGATTTTCGCGGTTCAAGGTTGATAAAGAACTTTTAAGCAAATAATCAAAAAATTCGCCTGCTAATACATTTTGTAATTTCAAATTCCCCATTGACTGGCCTATAAGCCATTTACGACTTATCTTAAATATATTGTTATTTAAATTTGCAGTTTTAATGGGACTTGTCATATTCAACAATTGTATTTATAAAATCAATGAACAATTCATTACCATTCAAAGAATATAATGGTTCCCAATATATACCAGGTTGAGCGACAAAACCTCTCCGCAACCAACCCACAAGCAAAAAAGCGCGCATCGTTGCGCCTTCCCAACAAATAATCTCCGCTCTCACAAAACTAACATTTCTACGTTTCACTTACAAAAACCCTCCTTTAGTGTTACTCTTATTTTTAACATAACAACGTTTTTAATAATAATATTTTATTTATTCGCTTTCTGTTAAGTCCCGAAATTTATTGGATTTATTTAAATATCTAAATACTAAATGTGGTACACATTACTTCATTCTCATATTTGTAAACCATTACAACATGTACTAAATATCTACATAAGTTGTTTAAATAGCATACTTCATTGTATTTACTGACAATACCGACATTTCTATCAATCTTGATCTATACTATCGCTCTGCGGCCGAGGTTTATTTGAGAATCATCAACATCAGCTGAGACGTCAATAATTATCGTCTGTGGTCTGAAGTCACATATAAATGTACATATTTATGTGACGTCAATGTGCGTGCGACGCTGCGAGTGATAGGGTCAGTGAGTTTTGAGTGAGTGAGTAAATATACTTTTCACAATTAACAAATAAGCAACAACTTTAAAATGACGAATGAATTCAATAAATACTTCACTAATATCGGAAAAAAGATAGCACAGAAAATTAAGAACAATAATCATAATTATAAACATATTACTTTACTAAAGCAATAAAATCTTTTAAAAAATACAATAGTTGCGGACCGGACGGAAAAAGTGGACATAATAATACAAATGTATATTTAATAACTAAAATGAATATTAATGCAATAACTAATATAGAAGAAAAAATCAGCAAAGTGAGTGCCGCTGTACTTACGAAGGATGTATAAACTGACTCACTCACCCACTCACTCACTCACTCACTCACTCACTCACTCACTAACTCAACAACTGACCAACTCACCAGCTCGTTAACTAACCAACTGACCAAATCACCAATTTAACAATTCAACAATTCATCAATTTACCTAGTCACCAACTGACCAAATCAGCAACTGAAAAATTCACCAATTCACAAATTTATCAATTTACCAACTCACAGTTACCAAATTTCTAACTCACAAATTTACCAATTCACCAACTCACCAATTTACCAACTCACCAATTCACCAACCTACCAATTCACTAATCGACCAAATAACCAATATATATATATATATATATATATATATATATATATATATATATATATGTTTATTTATAATATAATCAACATTATAAACTTATATTGTATTTACAAGCGAAGTGCTACCGAGGGTAGTCAAATATTAATGATTCTAAGTTTTGTTATATTATTGTTGGTCAATATTTCGTTTTTTTTAAGATTAATATTAATATATTACCATTTAATAAAAGTGCTTTTTTTTTCATTTTCCAAAAAAAAAACCTTCAATAAATTTTATTAAGATTTTGCACACATGAAATTTAAAGCATTTCTTAGCCATTAGTAGCAAATTAAAATAAGCTAGAAACTTTATAACGCTTATTTACTTACTATTTCTTTTAAAAACTATGTACTGGGTGTACATAAAACATGTGATGAAGTCATGTGTAAATTTTGATAGATATTATAGTTAAATAAATTATTTATTTTATAAAAAATGTATTTATATTTTTCTAACCGGATATTACTAGTAACCAAAAGCTAATATTATCAATTACAGGAAAATATTAAAATTTCAAATAAAAGAAGCATAAATTTATTTTAAATAAACAACATAAAATAGTTATTATGGTTAATTAAATAAATCAGAAATCCTAAACGGACTGACAATTAATTTTATAAAAAATGTATTTATATTTTTCAGCCGGAGATTAGTAGTCTATTGGTTATTATTAGTATATATATTCGGCTCCTCTTCTAGTTTCGGCCGAAACCGTAACTGTAACCGAAACCGAAACTTTTGTAGTTACGTTAATATTTAATTAAATAGACATTGACAAAAACACTAGAGGGTATTTTTGTTTTTCCTAGTTTTATAACTATTCTACTAGATTAAATAATTATAAAACACTTCAATTTATCAGGAATCACTTCATTTTTAGAATCTAATGTAGATAGGTACAACATTATTTATAAAGTAACCGGTAGAACTAATGCTTCTATTAACATTTAAGTCTTTAGTTGTCTATTAAAACACGATCAAACAAATAAGACAAAAATTTGCAAAACTCACCATTTACTGCAGTTTGGAAACAAAAAAAAACGTTTTCAAAGAATTTATTTAATGCAAAAAACGCCAAAAACTAAAATCAAATAACAGAATTAGATTGAAAAATTTTAAAATAATATTTTTTAAACAATATTTTTGGTCAATTGTCAAGTTTTAAAAGTTATGGACTAAAATAGTCTTTTCAAGTAGTATTTTTTAAGTAAACAATAGTTTCGGCCAAGCCGAAGTTTCGCCCTATTTTTAAAACCAACAAAAAGGACGAAACCGAAACTTTCGGTCGGTCACTTATTAGTTATTTTCAATTACAGGAAAATATTAAAATTTCAAATAAAAGTAGCTTGAATTTATTTTAAACAAACAACATAAGATAGGATATAAAACCATATACTTTTACAAGTACCATTTACACTTCATATTTTTTCTAAACTACTTTGCAGATTATAACATTCATTATGAGTAATATTGTGCTCTATTTGATTGATTATTTCAATAAATAGTACATAATACAAAATTATGATAGACATTTTTTTTGGTTTCTAAAATATTTTTTTAAAACAAGGTTACACAAAACTAAGATAAAGAAAACATCACATTTATTTCGAGTTTTAACAACTTAATCATTTGCTTAACTTAACAAACTCACGAAACGCTAATTGGATTTCTTCATCCATTTCGGGTTCTGGATCATATAATTCATCTGGATCATCCAAATTGCTGCAATATATTCACTTTTTAATATTATTAAATATACAATGCGGAGTGGTTACCCCACCCCACCTAATTTAGAATAACATCCAACTGAGTTCACAAGTGATACGAAGACACAAAAAGGATTTGATAAAAATTGACGCTTTGATTGATATGATGAAAATATTCATGATTTACAGGTGCATTCCATTTACTACTAATCTTAAATATTCGTAGATTGCCTTATCCAGGCTTACTTATTCCTTTCCTTTGGTGTGAGCAAATGTGTGTAAAGTAAGGTAAGTAATTTGGTTTAAATTACTTCAAAGTTTGTTTACTTTACTTAAATGATCAATTAGTTATTATATATATATATATATATATATATATATATATATATATATATGCATACATTTTTTTGCAGGCTTACTCGTGACGAGTATTTTACGACCTACTCCATAAACACATAAACATCCACGCAACGCAAACAATTTATCATTGTCATTTCTGTCCACCGCAAGTTTTTGATGATTTTTACAACGGATTTGAGTGGCCTATGGATCACTGAAAATTGTAAGCGATCACGTGACATGCGTTTAGAGTTTGCAAAGATAGTAATATACATTCTAGATCCTTCAGCTATGTTTATGTAGGTATGTGTGTATTATTACGTGAAGGCGTGTTACTAGATATCTGCCTCCGATATCTAGAATAGAATAGCAAATGGTATCTGTAGGCGATCATCCAACGAAGTACAAACTGTGCCCGGCAGTTTTAATATTTATATATTTAATAATACATTTTTAAGTTTCGCACAAGCGAAAGTTTATGGTGTAAATATGTAGCATAAATAAATTGAAACATTTGCATGGCTCGTGATGTAGCCTATAAGTAGAAACAAATTTTCTTCAAATGACTTTGGCTGGCCACACGCAAATCTGACGAGAATTGTGTGCGTCTATAATTAGTTAATAAAAAGCTACTACTAAGTGTGTGACTGTGCTACTGACAACTCTCTTTCGATCAAGTGATGTGTACTTACTAAGGCTATAATAAAATTTAGAAAATAAACAAACAAATTTAAATATATTATATAACAATAATAATGAACAAATTTAAACATAAATAATTTATACAATTTTCAGAAAAAAACAAAAATTTAAAGTAAATTAAATGGAGGATGGAGATGAAGCTGGTAAAGAAGTTATGGAATGCCAAAACCAAACACAAAAAAAGAAAAGAGCCAAGGAAAAATGGCAAGATATAATAGGGGAATTATTAAACAAAACAAAAGAAATGGAGGAAGTTCATAAAAGAGTAAAAGGTTGGTTATTTAGTTTAAGGTCCAACCTTTTCGGTTGTTCAAGGGTGACGTTTTAGTAGTAGAAAGTGTTTGGCGCCGTATTCAAATGCTGTCATTAAAATCTACCAAAATCGTAAATAATAAATATTTAAAACAGTTAACTTAAGACAACTAATTTGTGTTAAAAAACACAAACATTATAAAATTTAATTTTTCAAATGGTATATAATATATACAAAGTGGATACTAAAATCCGTCCAATGCAATAACTCGCTCATTTATTATCTTATTTTTTGTATAATACATATATTATTCGTGTAACAATATATATCATTCAAATTAGATTACAAAAACCGGTTTGAAAAATTAATTCCCAGCAAGCTGTAAATTGTTTCAATAGCTTTATTTGATACTAAATAAGTGTAATCTGAGTTAGCACCATCGCAGGAGGTGAGCATAACTCATAGAAGCCCAAGTATAGTATATTTTTGCACCTTTTTCAGTTTTTTTGCATGTAGGTCAAAAACAGTGCGTCGGATGGAAAATGACATAAAATTCAATATTAAAGAGGGTTAAAACCTCCAAAACACATTCTACTTAAGCAGGTACTAAATTAATTAATATAAATTTACTTACTCAAAATAATCTTGACCATCAAAATAATTGGTGGAGTTATTAAAATTATTATACGATGTATTCGGAGTGCTGTAACTAATTGAATGTTGTTAATATAATTCATTTCCCACTATCATGATCTATTTAATTTACCTGCTAGAAGCAGCAACTGATGAATCCTGTCCCCAATTATTTTGTCTTAAAGTAAAAACAGACTCCATTAAATGCTTAATATTATCCTTAACAGTGGGTTTTACACCTTCCAGCTTTTTTAAAACAATTTCCATTTGTTCTCTGTTGTAACATTCTAGAACGCATCCACTTAACTAAAAAATAAAATAAATTATATTAATTCATTCATTTACTATGTTGACGCATTGAATATCCACATAAGCATATTTTTAGACCCCGTACGTCCATATTTTTTATTACGAAAATTTTACAAAGTATCCTTTATTTTATTATAATTTATGAAAAAAATATTATAACAGTTAAATTTTTTAATGTTCACATGTGATGCATAGACGTGTTAAAATGCAATTTATTATCAATACGCTCGTGCATCGCATATGGACAACCTGCTATTATAATACGCACAAAAACAAGCTATGTGGTCTTTAGAAATATATCCTAAATAAAAGTTATTTAAAATATCTTTTTGTGCATTAAAAAAAAAGAAAATTAAAATCCAACCAATAGCAGCCGAGATAAAAAAATGCCCTTATCTTGTGATGCACAAGGAAATTTTGGTGGATTTGTGGGTTGAAGGAGAACTTTTAAGCAAATTGGCCTGAAAATAGATTTTGTAAGTATAATGTACTTTTTGAGCCAGGTTGACTGGACTATTATAAAACATTTGCATTAAGAAAACCTTATAAATTCAATCAAGATTGTAATAAATTGGACCTAACTGTTCCTATAAACATATTGAGTAGTATAATTACTACATTATAATAAAAAACAAAACATAACCTAACCTAACTGTTCCTATAAACATATTGAGTAGTATAATTACTACATTATAATAAAAAACAAAACATAATCCGCAAATATTTAACTCATACATTCAAGTGTCAAAATATCACAAACGACTATGAGAAAAGTTAATAACTGGTTACAATGATTAATTCATGGGTATAATATTTAATTTGACACACCTGTAAAAATATAAACATTGTAAAATTCCTAGATTTTTTTAGGAAAAGCTAGGTGGGGGTATTGTCTATGTCATAAAAATCTTCATTTGCCATCCAGCTTTTAGGACAAACAAATAACGATTTTACGATTATTTTCGCGGGACAATATTTTTCACATACATATCTTTCCAATAAATAAGTTTTAAAAAAGCAATGTTTGTAGAATGCAAGAATTAAGCAACAATTTTCCCTCTCAAAACAATATTCCATTGTCAACGGCCTCAACAATGTTTTTCCAGAAGTATTTTTTACAGAAACAATAGTTTCGGCCGAGCCAAAATTTCCGTAAATTTTTGGCAGAAATCGGTAAAAAGAGTCAAAACCGTAACCAAAATCGAAAATTTCGGTTGGTCACTAAAAAGCAGCAATAACAAAAATTAATTAAATATAAATCATTTATAGCAGTTATGTAAGCTAGTGTATCTTACAAAGAACACACAAGTCGCAATGCAAGCACCATAAGTGAAATGCAAATTTATGAAAAGAGTGAAAAAGAAATAATATAAGTATAAAAAAATTAAAAAAACTATAAATAAAACTAGAGATGCGTTGCGTTTCCCCCCCCCCCCAATATATTTCTGCCATCAGTCACTTTACGTTAAAAAGAATCATTTTAAATTCAATAAGATAAATAGGATGTTGGCAGTTGTTGATGGAGGATAGTAAAAAAGTAAAAGTTGGCAAAGGACTTGACATTAATCACTTAGGTTTTGTTTTTCAAATTTTTGGTATGAATTCAATACTTTTCCCTATATGGGGGGAAAAATAAGAAAATAAATTAAAAGGATAAAAGGGTGAGTTTATTACTATAAGTGGTACGCGAAAAAGGTGCGGTCGAGTGATTATACACGCGTTTCGTGTGATAGACGTTGTGTAAAGTGAAGCAGTAGCCTGGGCGAAGAACGCTAAAGCACAGTTCACATCTGCTTAGTGTTTAGTATAAGTTGCGAATAAAGTCAGCAAGTTGCGACTAACTTTGTTAACACAAAAAAATTTTGAATTTTATTGTATACACATGCTATGTTATGACTCCTCATTTTATTTAATATTAAGATTATTATTATATTATAAATTATTATTATATTATAAATTACGTACTCTATGTTTAATGCATTTTACTAAACTTGCAACAGACATTGCTGAGTGCGAAACTTCATCATATCATCATACTTCATCATATCATCATACTTCATCATATCAACGTAACCTAAGACACAAAATTCTGCGAACTGTTTACCACCGCCGCAATAGATAAAACCGGCGCTGAGAAACATCCCGCAGTCGATTATTGTCTTGTACAAGAGCACCCCGCTCTATTAAAATATAACAAAAAGAATAAATCAAATTCTTTATTCAACTTGTTTATTATTAATCGGCCCACGACATAAATGGCGCAGACCACGGGATTAATTAAAAGTAATAATTACTCAGTCAAACCAATGCCGAGAAAATCAATATAATGTTCGTACAGAAAAGAATCAAAATTTTCAAAAACTGACTGACCGATAACTCCAAGAGCATCAATAATAATGTGTTTGTCCAGTGTCGAGTAAAGGATTAAAATTTCTAAAAACTGACCGACCGACTTCGCCAAGAGGTTCAACAATCAACTGACCGACATCGCTCGGAGCATCAACATTAGGGCAGCAAACAACCTTCCATCCTCCAAACCAACACGGGAAGAACGATAAGAAATTACCGAGCGATGCGCTATATTAAATTTATGTAAGTTAGTAATAAGTTATAAATAAATAATCATTCGTGAATCCTGACAGATCACGAAGCCCTATAGAAAATATTAATCAAGTTATTAATTTAGAAATAAATAATATGGCTATTCCCTTAAGTTCATGTGAAATTTCAATAATTTTCTGGTGATTTCCGGGAATTACCACTATTTTTAGAGATGGCTGATTATTTTTATAATAGATATGAAAATAATGTAAATGTTTCAAATTTATTTTTAATGGATTGTATAAAGAGTAGTCTAGAGGGCTAACCTCTGAAAATTGTTGCTATTAGACGATTGGCAATAAAAGATCAAGTATTTAACGCTTTGAAAGAAATGTATTGA
>JARJEC010004375.1:0-40795 GCA_030264575.1 Tachinus sp. AB-2021 | reverse complement strand
TTCCATCTTTTAGGCGGTCGTCCAAGGGGCCTCCTTGTGTTCGGTATTGATGTTGCGGCTTCCTTGGATAGTCTGTCATCGGCCATTCTTAGTACGTGCTGGTTCCATTCTCGAAGTCTTTTTCTTGTCCAACGTACGATATCATAAACTCCGCAGTCCCTTCGTATCTCCTCACTGCGTACTTGGTCCCTGAGGCTGAGACCCGATGTGGTTCGGAGGGTAAGTAAATACTAAAAAATTTAATAATTTTAATGAATAGATTCTCGTTTGCCAGCGAAACGCAACCGGAGTCTGAGCGCAATCCAGAGTTCATTACGTTCGAACTTTGTTAGCGGCCTTAGCGTTCCTGTCCCGAATGGATTAAAAATATATGCGCAAAAACTATTCAAAATTGTCAAAGACCAATGTAAACTTGCAGTGTACCAAAAATTATGTGAAAAAAGCGTAATAAAAAAAGCACTGTAGAACCTTTTTTATGTAATGTATGTCTGCAAACTTTTGTATAACTTAAAATTAATTCAATTTTGAAGTTAAAATTAACTCAAAATTGAGTTGACCTGAAGTTAAATCCACGCGCAAAAAAACGGGGTGGGGAGGATAGCGTGTATACACCGAAACTAAATCCAACGTCTAGATTTGCAGTCTTCGCTTTCGACTCACGTAACATCATAACGCTGTGTCTACTAATGTACAATTACATCGGATTGGTACATATATTCCCACGCAACTCACATACCCGCTTGAAGATCTAACCGGCTTGGGTCAACATTAAAACAGTTTTACTGTTGGCTGTTGTATTGTTGATTCAAATTATCACGGTACATAACTTATAATAACGCAGTATAATAATAATCTTTATTCATGCAGTTGATAACAAAACATATTACACAAGTCAACCAAAAAGAAATAAGATAAAATAGGATAGGTATATAATATTAAATATACATATTTATATAAATATATTAATATATTAATATATATATATATATATATATATATATATATATATAAATTAAAAAAGGTTTTTTTTGCACATAGCTTAAACTCACTCCATTTTATGATATTCTATTCCGTTTCATACATAATATAACTAACTAACCTTGACTTGAATTATGTTCCTATTCTCCTGGGGAGCATTTATTTTTAACATTTATTATTTTCAAATAATGATAGTCCTTTTTTTAAATTTTAAATGCCAATTCCCATTTTTTATATTTCATTTAAGTAGCGCTTAGTACGAAAGAATAAATTACAAAGCCAAGTATGACTTAGATTTAAATTAATTTGAAACATTTTTCAGAAAATGTGTTAAACTCGTTTTTTAAATTTTTTAATTGAATTTGGCAACAATACCATTTGCCACTAGTAATATAATAATAATTCCGTTTTTATTCATTCAATTCAGTTTTTTGCTCCTACTCAGAGAATGATCAAGTGACATGTCTGTCATTTGTGTGTAATTGTAAACAATAAATCAGGATATTTTTTCATATTTTGTAGTTTACAATGAAGAAACAATTAATTCATTTCATTTGATCATAAACCAGGCAAGCGAAGTGTGCATATTTATTCTGTATTCGTGTAATTTATAAATCAGTCGTCTAAATCCAAAACCCGACAAGTCACATAGCATAAAAAATAGGACATTATTTTACTCATAATTTAAAATAGAATGGAATGAATGCATGGGTTTTAAATCACTTAAGATATAATAGTATAAAATATTTTTTTTATTGAATAACTACAGTAGAACTCTAATTATTCGAACTCCAGTTATTCGAATTGCCAATTAGCAAAATCGGTTTTAAGGGGACAAAATTTTAATATGTATGATGGTATTTGAAAATTAATTTGAAGGTTATTATTTTTTCTCAATATTTTTGTAATGTGGAGTCATACTTGTGAAATCAGAAAAACAAGCTCTATTGGAGTTAAATATAAAAAATAGGGGTTGTCGTTTAATATATAAAAAATTACTTTCCTTGCTAAAAAATAATTAATGTTATGCGGGCGATACACGGTCAAATAAATCTGACAAGTATGCTTTAACAACCGTTTGATCAATTCTAATTGGTGGGTATATGTAGATGGTTGCGCTTGTCTTATTATATTATTATAATCATATTTGAACTAACGTGGTTTGATCAAGATGGCAGAACGAGTCTAAAGGGTGAAAAGTAATAAATTTGTATCTTTTTTGTATTTTGGAATTTTTTAATAAAACAAAAACAAAAATATGCAGATTTTAGAGATATACAAATAACAAATAACAGTTTTCTTGTAAATTGACAAAATTCTTATTTTCAACATTTCTAATCCTGTTTTATAAGTTAGGTATTGAAATATCGATCTAAAACTAATTTAATTCAATTTCTAGGCTTAAATTACTATAGAATTGACCAACTACCTTTCATTCTCTTTTGTTATTTTGATCAAATCGGGGCCGTTTATGGCGATTTTTGAAGGGAAATTGAGTGATTTATTTTCTGTAAAATATCCCGATATCAGCAATATTTGCAAATTTAAAGGAGAAACGGTTGCATTGTAGGTTCTAAATTCCATAAAACATCCACAATAAGTGAAGATCTCAAAATGCAGGAAATAATGGTGTGTTCAATGATTGAAGAAGATTGAAATTTGTCCATTCGTAAAATTTCAGTAGAAACTAATATTTTATAAGTGTGGGTAAAGTTTACAAAATTCTAAAAAAAATACAAATATCATTCCTATAAATATCAAACACATCAGAAAATTTTCCCTGAAGATCACTATCGTAGAATGGAATTTTGTGAGAAAGTAATAGAACGTGCAAATGCAGATAACAATTTTATTGAAAACATTGTCTTTACTGACTAATCCACATTTTCATTACTTGGCAAACATACTTTGTCTAAATTTAATATTTGATGTTCGAATATGGTGGAATTCAACAATATTCATTCTGAAAATCATAAAATTAATACTTGGGTAGTTTTAATTTTATAATTTTCCGAATGAATCTTTTTCTTGTTATTAGTCTATTAAAAATGAATATCGGCAATAAAATTTAAGGACACAGTATCCTGAAAAAGTGAATATTTGGGCCAGTATTTATAGGAATAATATCATTGGTCCTTTTTTTTATCGATGGAAATTTGAAGGGAGGAAATTTTAATCTTTTTCAAAATCAAATAGTATTTTTAATTTTAGTTTAGTGAATTATTTTATTTTGAAATATTTTATTTGGGGAGTTGCCTGTTGTGTTAAAGATTTTTTTATCAATTTAAAGTATTTTTTAAAATAAAAAAATATAAAATTTTTAATTTTAGTTTACAAAATCACTTTATTTTAAATAATTTAAATAGTAATCTTATCAATTTGTTACGATATTTTTGCGACATTTAAATACGCAACACGCGAGTGGAAAGTATCCCTCGGTTTCCTCCTTCGGCCGAGTTCAGCCGAATGCTTGTCCTATGTACGGAAATTCCGTGAACGCATAGTAGATGCAAACCAATATGCCACATTTTATGGCACGTTGAGCAATTTGTATTCCCACGTCCATATGTTGAAAACTGCCTTCAAATGCGTTTTATTCCCATCCGGTATATCCCCTTATAATATTTAAATGATTAAATTTTTATAAGTTAATTTATTTAGAATATTTTTGTTAAATTTAATAATTTAAAAATTATTATAATTTTTGTTATTGATTTTATAATTAATGTTTTATTATTGTCTTATGACAATAATAAAAAGTACTAAATGAGTTTTATAATTACAAAATCAATAACAAAAATTATAATAATTTTTAAATTATTAAATTTAACAAAAATATTCTGAATAAATTAACTTATAAAAATTTAATCATTTAAATATTATAAATATAATACTATTTAAATATTTAAATAGAATACTATTTAATAATATAATTTCATGTAATATAGTGTTTAAACAAATTTATTAAAAATATATATTTAATTGATTTATTTGTGATAACAAAAAATAATAAAATTATTTCTAGGACACCGCAAAAATGGATAACTATTAAAGTTGGTTATTAGTTAATATTTTACAAATATGATTGAATAAAACTATTGTGATTGTTATATAGGCTAAGTTGGGCCTGTAGTGTATGTATAGTAGTATATGTACATACTCACACTTATGTTTCTAAAACTTGTATTTTATATTTTATATTATACTTTATATAACATTATAAAATTATTTAACTATATTTAATTTTAAATATTTTACATTATCTCATTAAACTATCAAATTTGGTTAAAACTAGCTAGTGGTAATATTAAAAATTCAAATTAAATACTAATAATAAGATATATAACTTTTTTTTTAAATAAAAAAAAGTTGATACCAATCAAATTGATGTAATTTGAGATAGCCAATCACTGATAATCTCAAACAAGTGATACTGGGGGATCCTCAGATGCTACGTCGTACCGTTCAACACATTATAATAATGAATAAAAATTATATTTAATAATGAAATTTTGTTATAGAAGTTTTTAAATTACATTATTATTATTATTCATTTTGGCATTAATTACACTAAATTCGAAATAAAACAAAAACATCAAAAGTGGTATATAAAATCTGTCAAGCATATATTTATTTTTGTATACAAATTATTGTGTACTTTGCTATAATATAATATATTGTGTTTAAAGTAAATAATAGTTATTTATGATATACGTGATAAAATAACATGTTAATGTAAGTTTTGTGCTGAAATCTTCTCTGCTGATTCCGATGCCGACGTGGCATGACTCCAACAGACTAAAAATTTCCCATTTACATTACTCCATTGGCGTGGTACCTGCCATTAGATTAATTACTAGATTTATATGGCATGTTGCTATAATCTTTCAGGGAAAAGGTGCTTGTAGAAGCTGATAAATACGTAGAAATATTAATAGATTATAAATTAATAACTCGTAAAACGAAAAAATGTAGTATATCGTCCAAAACAAATTGAAAACTTGTAATAAAAAGACATGCAAGTCTATAAACAAAATATTTAATGGTAAAAATTATAACGATTTTTGCGTAATTTACCGCATGTCATTGTAAAGAATTTGTAAATTAACAGTAGATGACATTAGAATTAAGTTTTGTTAATATAAATATATATATTATTTATTAAAAACAAAAACTAACATTTAAAGTCACTTTTGTATTGTTAAAGTTACATTTTTTATTACCATAAATATTTGGTTCACGTCCACATCTATGCACTGTTCAAACTAGTGAAAACCTTTGGTAAAATGCCCAGGGGTACGCCCAAGGAGACCAAAGAGGTTAATACATTGTTTTTATTTTTGAAATTCCCAAAACAAATTACCAACTTATACGACAAGTGGTAAATGACAATCGTAATATAATATTGGCACTTCTCAAGAATAAATCCTGAAGATATATATGACATTGCTAATTTTTTTTTGTTACCAGATGTAAAACTGTTTATTAACTACTGTTTCAAACAATTTTTGGTATCTTTGTTAGCACATTTAGGAATAAATATAACAATAATAAAAGGACATGGGAGATAGAAACCCTTAACTGTTTTCGAGAGGATTTTATTAAAAGTAAAGATAAAATTGCCGGCCAGCTACTTAATCAAGTAGTAATGACACATGCACTGGTAAGAATGTTGGAATCGTAAAGATTTAGCAATTGCTTCCTAAAAAATTAGTATCAGTAATAATTGTTCTAATTCTAATATGTAAGTTAATATATATTTATAAATAATATATAAACTAATTATTACTAGTTTTTATTAATTAGTGTATTTTTGAACACTCTATCCTATAAAGTTAGACTTTAGGTCCGAGTAAATCGAAACAAATTGTATAAAAAGTTTTTTGTTCATTTTCTATATTTTTAATCACGGTTATTTATGTTATAAAGATAAACAATAAACATTTGTTTCTGGTGAGTATATCATAATATAACAATTTTTTATTTGATTTCAAAAACAAAATTTATAAAAAAGCAAAATTAAATAAATTGAATTCCCTTTAAATTTTATTCGAATGCTTATCTGATATTTGATCAAAGTAAAAAAATCATATTAAAATGTTAGGTAAAAATAAAAATTCCGCTCCACCTTAGCTCAGAGAAATTTTTTTAAAGCAAGATGGTTTGGATTATGTGTTTTTTGAAAATTGATAGAATTGACCGGTACTATGTTTTTAGTTGTATATTGTGAGTGTCTTTTAAGCGGCACAAAACTTTAAAATGTAATAAAACTCATAAAATGATAATAATAGCAATATTTCTGGATTAAAAAAATAATAATTTTTTAAATTATTATTAGGTAGCATAAGTGTATGAAATTCCGTTTTAACTATGCCATGGGCATTGGTTTTATTTTAAAGATACGTGTATACCATTAATGTTTAAATATGATTTTCGCTATAAGAGATCTCTCAAACAATTTGGAGATTAAGCCATATCATTAAATCGTAAACAACTTGTGTATTATTGGCTTAAAAGTCGTCAATCGTCCTTGTTTGTTGGCATTGACTAGTGACTTATTATAACACAAATAAAATTTAAAGGTAATGAATCTCAAGATTGTAATTGCTTTCACCAAATGTTTATTTATTAAAATTGGTTGTCACCTAAAATGTGTGTCCTCTTTTTGATGCTAAAGTATTCCACATTAAAAACTTTCAATTTTTTTAATGAAAACCTCTTTAATCGTCCATTAAGTAGATGACACAGCTTCAATCGCTATGCACGGTGCCAAATCGACTCATAAATGAGTCGATTTGTAAATATTATAATTTACAGCAACCATAGCTTCACATGCGCATGCGTAACGTCTCTGAGCACATGTCAACTACGAACCTACAAATTTGTAGTTGCAAAAAAAAGTGTCGGTAATTTAAAAAACAAACTTCTAAAAACCTTTTAAATGACCTTTCAAAACCTTTATGCGTGCGTTTAATCTGATTCTTGATGGGTATGAATGTATATTTCAATGTTCTATAGTATACTCAAACATTTCATAACGTGTGTGCATGGAAAATTAAAATTTTAAAATGTTTGAAAACCTACTTGCAGACATCTAAACTTTAATTCAGCCATATTTCTATATTATATTGTAATATAAGCAAGTAGTTGTATCTATGCACTAATTGTGTATCTTAGGTTACAATTCTTATAATTTGAATGGACCAGTCTATAACATGCCAGTTTAATAATGTTTAATATCAACTTCTTCTGTGTTATCTTTCTTAAAAATAGGAATTACTTTTGATATTTTTAGAGCTTGTGTTTCGAGATCAAGGAATCTTGATCTCTAAACATATGTTATAGATGTTGTGCGGCCGAAGTAATTCTTTATATTTTAAATTTGTATTAACACACTTCTATAAACTTGCCTACTTGGACACATACACATACTTCCTGGAATAAAATCATACTACACGCCTAAATATTCTCAGTTATTTTTGTGCAATCTTTAAATTAATACTCTTTCTTTTTTTTTTCAGTGATACCTAACAAACTAATTGTTCTACAATTTTTACTTTTGCAAAACAACGAAACAATCACCGCATTCTTCTACTCATTTGGCTACGACTAAAATAAATTATATTTCCTTTAAAATTACCCTGAATCTTCTCCGGTTCTTTCATTTGCAATTGTGTCTTACTTCCATAACTATTTTCTTTTATTCTGTTTATCTATCTATACACATTACGTAACTTTTTTCAATTTTCTGCTGTTTTCTTTTTGTTCTCTGCTGCTTTTAAGTGTTCATTCAACCCTGCATCTTTATATATATTTCTAAATACCATCAGTCCTAGGCATCTTATGCATCATCAATCATTGTTACTTTTAATCCATTCCACCGATATTTGTCATTTTATCATTCTTTTTTTTTAATACTAGTTTTTCTACCAGTTACCTTCTTTGAAAATATTTACCTCTTAGCGTTTGGTTTTCTAACACCCTTTTCTGACCCGATCGTGCTCTCACCTTACTGTATTTTCTGCTAACGGTAACAATATAACATAGTAGCAACAGTAAATAGCTAGATGGTTAAAAGATTAGATGTCAAAAATTAATACTATATTCTAATGCTTTTGTTCATAAATTAAGGTAAAATGACATACAATAATGACACCTTCGTTTATTAATACATGGAGCGACAATGGTGGACAAGCTAGAAAGTAAGATGCACTGGTTCGCTTTTTAGCTCTTGATTTCTACAACAACACAGGCAATTGAAATAAAAACAAGCATGGTTGCAAAAAAATATTATTTTGACACATAAGTGCAAAATTTTTGGAGCCTAAGAAAAAAATTCAAATAATAACAAATTTTTTATGTTTAAAAATCTGCTCTATGGCCCTCCAGTCTGAGCCTGTTGGAAAATTGACCGTCACGCGTCAAGTGACTGCGGCAGTATACGTGTACACTACTATGCATAAGCTCGTACAAGTCATGATGTATACACAACCTTCTTGAGCACAACGGAAATCAACTCAATAGTGTTTTTTACTGTTTTTCAAATTTGTGTTTTGCTAATACGTATTTATTGGATTTTAAAATAAAAGTCTATTTAAATAAATTAACAATGATATAATTATAACATACAAATGTTTATATCAGTTCAATGCAGAGCAAATTATATTTTTATAGTAATAATTAAAAATTGTTATAATAACATTTAACTACTCCTACATTATACAAACATACAAATTGCTTACATATATTGTATTATATCTTTATTATGCCTGTTAGTGTAAAATATTATACAAAAAACATGTATAAATATAAAAAAATTTTGCACATTGGTATAGTTTCTTTTGGCAGCACTAAAATATAGAGTATAATATGAATAGTACAAATGAGAACATAAAATACGTTAAAATCTATATATAAATATTGGTCCAATAGATTAACTAAATGTACAAATGAACAAAACAAATATATAACAAAAATTACAGAAAATGTCAGTTCTATGGCTAAATAATTGTAGAAGTTAGTAATTTTCCTAAAAACATCCATCATCTATGAGCAGAACAAGCTATTACATGAGCAAAATTGTTACTCGTGGTATATTTTTACTGTCTACGTCCGTTTGAAATTACTCGTTCTCTACTATCATCTCTATTAACAGAGTTTCGTCTGGGAGGTGAATTACCAGCACCAATTCTATTCTTTCTTGATCTTTTAAACTTGGCCATATCTTCACCAAATACATCACCAGTTCTTAAAGCAGATATGAGATCATCAAACTCCCCCTTTGCGCCATTTTCACCATTTTTTGATGTTATCGTTTTGTTTATTGTAGATAAAATTCCTTCGCGACTATGTTTTCTTTCCAGTGTTAGTTTCTTCAGCTCTGCTTCTTGTTTGGCTCTCTTTTCTTCTTCTTCCTGCCTCTTTCTCATATTCTCATTATCTTGCCTTGCTTCCATAAATGTTGCTAAAAAAGCATCAAATATTCCAAAGAATTCATCAGGTTGTGTTGCATTTGGATCCTCTCCAAACAGCCGGACTGCACGTTCAAATCGAGTCTAAAAAATAATAATCATAATTATTAATATTTTTATTTTTATAATACTAAATTTTACTTACTTTCATGTCTTGATATTGGTCTTCAATTTCTGCCAGTCTACATGTTGCAGTAGCTTGAAATTCTCTCATAACTGGTACAAATTTATCATTTGCTACAGGACTTTGTGTACGATGAAATTCAATTTCTTTTGCAACATCTTTGAGGCCTACTCTTAAATGACCCATATCTTTATTTAATTCTCCTAAAGATACTTTGGCAGCTACTCTTACATGTGTTAAATCTTCATCCATCCTTAAAATATCTTTGAACTACAAACAAATATTATATAGTTTTAATGTCTTAAATAAAATAAAATTTATTTCACCTTCTTTTCGAGAATTTGTACCAAATAATGCAACAGCGTAGTTCCTTTGGCAGCGCTGGACTTTGTATCAGCTAATCGATTTAAAGATGCTAATCGGAATCCGGATGCATTACCTCTAGCACCACGGTTCATATAATTTCCAAGTGCCAAGACAATTTCCAGAAGTCTCCGTAATCGTCGGGATCGTGATACTTCACGCGATGCTTCCATAACACTTCCAATTCTCGGCACAATTTCATTAACTGTGATTTGAAATCGTTTTTTGTAATGCAGACTACGAAGTCGTTGTTCGTAATGAGGTACTCTGAAAAATGTATCTATAAATTGCAAATCACAATTTAAAAAAATCTATAAATACTTTGATATTTCATAAAGAAATCGATCAGCTCTTGCTAGAGAATCAATTTCATCACTATGTTCCTCCAGAAGAGCAGATTCTTCTGAGCTTGGAGTGAATTTCAGTAGTTGCTCCACCATATCCATAGGTAACTGTTCTTTACTGTCCATACTTAAAATAGCTTTGGTTATATCTTCATCTGACATTTTTAATTTGGAAAGAAGAATCGTGCAGTTTTGAGCACGTCTACCATCAATGACAGAAAGTACTTTAGTTTTAGTTTTGCCTAGTTGACGCAAATCTTCAATAGAACCTTCATTCTGAAAATATGTAAAGTTACTTGAATATTTTTAACCTAAAAATACCAAAATATTTATAAAATTAGAATTTTCACAAAAAAGCGTGGCCCAAATAAAAAAAAATAAATAAAACAACAAAAACTTTTAGTACGGATACTAAATCTATTATATTAGATGTAGAGCCAAACAAATAAACAAAAAAATCGTATGCAATTATTTAAACTATACACTTTTGTACTAATACAAACCTTATGTAAACAAATTTCGTTCTAATATTCCGTCTTCTAAAGCAGTTTATATGTAAATATAACACTAATTATCGTAATAATTCTATTCAATTTAAAATTGATTTGTGTAGATTTTTTATATTTGATTGAATTAACAAGCATAAAAACTTCAGTTCTGAATAAAATTATTAAATAAAATATACTTTCATTTGTCGTAAAATGTGTTTTAAGCCAACTATACACGTTCCGGCAGACCTCACAGTTCCGCCTGCGCAGGCGTGAACATGAGCCAGTCAGATCTGACTTTTTATAATACCGGTTGTTGTTTTATTAAGTCAATGTTAGTTATAAGTACTGTAAAAATTTCAAAGCTCTATCTATCATTAGCCATAACTGAGCCAACCTCCTATAAAATATCCAAGCCATACAGACAGCAATTTTTCTGATGGTGGATTTATAAAACAAAAAAATATCATAATACGGAGTGATTTTAAGCAATGTATAGACAAAAAAATTATTTTAGTTATATAGATCAATTAAAACTGCTAGCCATGTTACAATTGATTATAAATTTTTTACTCAATCTGTGATGATGGTTGCCGGCAACGTATTGAGTTTTCCAGAAAGATTTTCTGGTCTTAATATTGTTCTTGCAAGTAAACTTTGACTAGTATAATACTACGTAATAAATTAATAATAATCAATTTATGTAGAATTTAACATGTTTATCAAGAGATACAAAAATAATACAAATGGCTACATTAAGTAGGTACTTACGGTAACTCCATTTTTCTGATAAGCACAGAATAATTTGTCAATATTATCTAATTCCATGGCATTATATAATTTGGTATCATCCAATTCACTCCATATGGTTCCACTCACTTTAGCATCAGGTATTTTTGACCAATTAAATGATTTTAACGGATTCGCTGGTTGAGGAACATTTTTCTTTGGAATTTCCATTCGGAGTGGTTCGGGTGGAGCACATGGTGCACATGGCGGAGGTGGTGGACCAGGAGCCGGTGGAGGAGGGGGAGCCAATGGAGGTGGCGGTGGCGGAGCTGGTTTGTAATCAGGCTTAATATCACCGTTTAATTCTATAGTTGATTTAAGGCCCGCTTTGGCATCATCTGGAATATTTCCGGAACTGACCAAACGTTCCAATCGATGTCTTTCTCCCCTTTCACAGCATACTTGTCTGTCTAATTCAGTTGCTTTGTACTCCATCTCTCCTAATTTTTGTCTTGTTTCAATGTGAGCAGATGTTTCTTTTTCAAGTCGTTCTTTTATTCTACCCAAACTAGATTCAATGTCTTCTTTTTCTTGCGTTCTTTGATCTAACTCTTGCTCTTTTTTAGCAAGCCTATTCGACATATCGGTATTTTCTTTTTCGAGTTCTTCAGCTTTCTTTCTAGCTGCAACCAATTCCTCCTCCTTAGCTAATAAATGGACGATTTCTTGTACATTTATATTTATAGGAGATACATCGGGGTCTCTAACGGATTTCGTTGTATTAGTTTCGTTTTGTTGGAGGACAATTTGTTGCACTATCCTATCAAATAGTAACCAGTATTGAGTATACGCATCACAAGTTGACGGTAACATAAGACAATGGTTCAACATTGAAAGTAGATGAGGATATGCTGGAGTATGACTTAATTTACGACGCATTAGATCAAACATTGCAGTTGCACTTTTGGTATCTATATGCTCCTGATCGAATTTTTTCGCCAATTCTTTTTCATCGTCATTACGAACCATTTCAAAAAAATCTAAATGCCTGTCCAATGTTTCATTTTCGTGTCTTCGTAATTTATCAATAATCGGTTGAATTCCAAGCATAAGAAATTCATATCTCAAATGTAAACGAAATTCTAAATTTTCCTGACCGAGTCCGTAATTTAAAACTGCGTTAATGAAAGACATTATAGCCGTTTTTAAATTAACTTCATCTCTGTATACCCCTGTGGATCGATCCAGGTCGTTTATTATACTCTGAAATCTCGTCCTTTCAAATGCATATTTTTGATAATGAAGCATTGCATCCATAACTTTCTTGTGTCCACCTGAAACCAAGCAAACCGCTCCCAAAATTTCCAAAACAGCAATTTTAGTCTTGATGTTCTCCGTGCTTAATGATTGAGCTATAGTATTGATGCTTGTACGGTGTGCGAGCACATGGGCTCTGCCAGTCTGAAATTATGATTATGTAAGATATAAAACAATAAGAAAAACTATATTTTCACGTTGTGCAAATTATTGAAATAATTATGATATATTTTGCAGTTCGCTTAAATAATAAAAATCTTGTATTGAAAATTTATAAGCAAACACTAATTTTAATTAATACATACCGAATTGTTCATTAAGGCTTTCACGCAACCTATTATACTAGTATGTATGGTACTTTGAGCTGTGAAATAGTCCATACGTTCTAAAATTTCTAATAAGGCAGGTAAGCCTTCTAATTCTATAAATTTTATCACAAAACTATGGGTAGACGTCCTTAGTGCAGTTTTTAAACCGTCGATTTGTTTGGTCCTTGTTCTAATTTCTTCTTCTACATTAGTTTCGGGATATTGTTGCTAAAAAAATTAATTATGTTATGTTTGCAAAAAGATAGGTATCTTATTTCACCGTTGCCAGTATTTGTAGCCGTTCCACATAATGTTCTGGGGCGTGTGCTAAATCAACAGTGTCTTCTCCTCCCTTTCTTGAACAATAAATCTGCCACTTCTTTTGGGATGGGAAGTTCAGCATGGCTGCTTTGTTGGGCGCCGTGAGATCAAGTTCCTCCTAAAAGATACAAAAATATTATAATACATGAACATTTCTAGATTAAATTCATAACAGGTATTATTTCAAAGTTCTTTTAATAATAAAATGTTATTATCTTAAATCAATAATATATTTTACAATTAGAATTTCAATTTGTACAAATTAAAAAAAAATCAATTTGTTGCATATACAGGGTATTTTTTTAAGTATTCACCCTAGATATCTCAACAAAATAAATAACTCCAAAAACACGTACATTTTTATTTTGAGGACAACTTTTGACATAGTTTTGAGAAATGTGTCCGTTTCCTGCTCCCCTCCAACAAGCACATTTGTAAAATCAGTGAGTAATTGAACGTTGCAATTTTTAATTGCACATGTCAGACTAATTTTCAAATTAATATGAAGTAAGCAACATATAAAACCCTAAAACATGTCAATTTTCTTCATCAAATATCATCTTTGACATATTGTTAACATGTGTGACAATTTTCCCCCCACTCTTCCAACAAGCGTCTTTTGAAATTTTCAACGGGATGATCCACCATATGGCACCTTATTTGAAAGGTCTTTACGTCAGTAAATCAACTTTACAATTTTTTTTAATTAACATTTTGTACTTTTCCCCTTATACAAGGAAAAAAAGTATTGAATCTATACTTATATAATATATTGAAGGTCCCGGAGTCTAAAAAATTGGGAAATATGTTAGGAGCAAGCCGCACAAAAATTCTCCAAAAATCGCCTTAAACGGCCTCGATTTGAACAGAATAATAAATGAAGAAAGGAGTTGCTCAAGTTCATAGTAAGATAACCCTAGAAATTGAATTAAATTGGTTTTATATTTATATTTCAATACCTAACTTTTAAAAACGCATTAACAATATGAAAAGAAAAATTTTGCTAATTTACATAAAAACCATGAAGTTTATAACAAAATTTCATATAAACTAATTTGCATTTTTGGTTTTTGTTTTATTAAAAAATTTCAAAAAAATCGAATTAATTACTATTCACCCTATAGGAGAAACAAAATGAATTCTGATAAACAAAAACACATTTGATTGGATAAATTCTAAGTTATTACGTAATGACTAATTTTTAGCAAAAGTTCATTAAATAATTTTAATGTATGCTTTATTAATACAATAAACTTTGTAGCTTTAGTGTTGAGATTTAATAAAATTAATGGATCCTTCTACAAACTTAATTGTTCTCAAATTACTATATATCTAATTACCCCAGATTGTTGGCTTCAGAAAGTTTTATTTGAAATCTACATTTTCATGATTAACACAGTAGTAGTAAAATCGGGTGATTTTTGATAAAATTCAATTATAAGTTGAGCTACTCATAAAAACCTAGGAACAACAAAGCGCCCGAAGAAAGAATTGACGCGTCTATCAAACGCGCTAAAATCAAAGCCAAAACCGATACCAATCAGCATATGAATTTGGTTGAAGTTATGTAAAAAACTTTATGGTAGGTCTTGTACAATTGGAAGAGCAATTGTATGTGTTTCACAATGAAGCTAATAATTTATATATGAAGCTGAATTTACATTACGTGATATCAACTGAAATCACAAGTTTACTGCAATTTTTGGTTGGAATTCCACTACATATTTTCATCATTTAGATAAAAATCTAAATATTGAGAAAATACAACAAATGCATTATTTATAAGCTACTGCTAAAACAGTCAACGTCATCAGTGCATTGTTCAGCTTAACAGCAGAAAATTAAAGGTTACATGGGTTTATTGAAAAAGTAATACAAATACATGCAAATAACAGTTCAATCCCAGCGCTGCAAACATTAAAACGCATAGTAATAATCTTCTTAATATTTAATAACTTTTTAAATTTGGTACTACCAAACTGAATAACAATACGGAAACTCAGTGAAAAAAATCATTGGCAAAAATCAAACTAAAAGATTTCCTTATCGTTAAATGAATGTAAAACACTATTACATTTAGAGAGGGAAATGTAGACAAAAATTTATTCTTATAACATGTGTTATAATATGTGGGACAGACCCTAGATAATTGCAGGTAAAACATAAGCTCCCAAGATTAGAGTAAATTTAGATTATGGCTCTGAGATACATCTTATATGAGTAGACGTGACAACGAAATTACGATTAAACACCCAAAAAATTTCACTACCTTTCCCTACATATATGTAGAATGAGAAGTCATTGCACATCTAAATAGATGTATAAAGTCACCTAGAAGTCGACTTACAATAGATTTAATAAATTATTATAGAACCAAAATTTTATGTTAATATTAATACCTTGTAGTAACTACGTAACATTTTGATATGCTTGTGATAAATTTTAAGAAAGTTTGTTGTAAACAAAATGTATATGTAAAGTGGAAACGGTTTATTTTGTAGCAGTGATAGATAACGAAAAAAACTGTTTTAAAGTTATTGCAAATTATTTTTATCAGCCTGGAATTTACATTGTGTATCGGTGGCTAATAATTGCAAAGCCAAAACATACTTCCTTCTTGCAAATGTTATAACGTTATAACGACAGTAAATAAGTATAATATAAAGTAAATAGAGTCTATACACTCTCCGACAGTATTTTCAGATAGTGTAAACACTCTCAAATGTTGACTTGCGGTAGTTTTACATGCTCGTCTAAACCAGGCATAAGAAGAAAGCAGTCTGTTTTATAAAGTTACTACAAACATTTTGTTAGTTATGTTTAAGTAAATAGCCTCAAATGATGTATTACACTTACGTCATACTTTATTTGAGTTTGGTACATCTTTAAAAAGTTGTGCTTGAACAAACCGACAAGTTCCAATTATTTCATTGTTTTAGCTGTTAAAATGACATAACCAATATTTAATTATTTAACAATTTACAGAACTCACTTCCAAGGCTCGTCATGAATATGTTGGCCTATTTTAAAGTTATTTCATAATTTTTTTTTAAAAATGAGCGCTGCGTGACAGTCATATATCCAGAGCTGTACCAGAACATTTTAAAATTCTAAAGCTATTAGCATAGTCTATACCAATAAGTTATTTCGCAGACCAAATGCTACATACTATTCAATTTAATTTATATTATAACAAATAGGTACAGTATCAAAATACCTCTCTATTGTGAATGAAGAAACATCACTTATAAAAAAATTTCAATCAACCTTATTTCAAATTTAGTTTTAGTTGCTTCACAGACACAATATCTCAAATCAAATTTCCAAAAAAGCAACCAAAACACCAAAAATTGTTTATTTTATTAAAAATAGTAATAAAATAAATCATGAAATTCATAAATAATTTGAAATTGACTAAAAAAGGTGAACCAAAAGAATATTCGCTTTTCGAGTTTACAATATTTGCAACAATATTTATGTTACTCAGATTTGGAGTACTTTAATAATAATATGCTTCTTTTGAGGATTAAGGGGTCGTTGTATGATATTATCGGGAAAAGAGAGAAAGTGCCCGCATCTAATGTATCGTATCTGAAAACAAATACGGTTATATTTAATTGTAAAAAGTGCAAGGAAATTGTTTACAGCCACAATGTGACGTCAAAGTGCAGTGTAACGTAAAATAAAACACAGCAGCATCGTTCAGACAATAGAAAGACTAATTACACAGTTGAAATATCTCGAGGTAGCTCAGTGGTGTCAAAGAACCCGAATAATTTCTTCCGTAATTGATTGATTATTGAAACGGTAGTTCGATTAAGCGTCAAATTATTTATATACATTCCGAACGTACATCAACTGCTGCGGTCATCGTTATATCACTTCCGGAGAAACGCGTATTATTTCTTTTAAATCTTCAAACATAAAGCTTTGATAGACTGACACAAAGCATATTGCACGATTACATTAATGTTCATATGAGAAAGTAAAATAGAATATTTTATAACTTTTTTACGCTTGTGACCAATATGCCTATTTAAAGTAGTAATTGAATCATTATAATCATATTATTTGTCGTTTTTTTTATTTAGCTGTCAGTAACAAATTGTCATTAAGGTGAAACATGAGTATTACTCTAAGTATTATTATAATATAGTTTCACTTGTAATTTAACTAAATATAAATGTAAATTGTAAAACTAAGTACCATCGATTAAAATGATCTGAAAGTGGTTAATATTTATTATATAAATAAAATAGATATTTTATAAAAAGGAAGTTAACAGTTTAAGTAGCGTAAATAAATTCCTCCTTCCTCTTATTTACATAAAGATTACTTACTACGAGTTCAGCAAATTTTGCATCTAATTCATCTTGTGGTGGCATTGGTAAGGTTGGTGTGATGGCTTGAAGGGTTCCAGTATTTTCAACAACGCAATATGTAATCTCGGGCGGTTCATCGTCCTAAAAAATAATATAAACTTAAAAATGAAATCATAATATGCATGCAGATATTAACAAATATCTAATGGAGGTCAGCAAGAATGTATTTCAATTAGCCCGTATTAATATTAATCAATACTAAAAGCGGTTTAAATAAATACATAGGTTGGTCAATGTCTAATTTCAACAAAGAGATTTACACGCATTTGTATGTACAAAAATGTGAAGGTTATGTGATAAAAAATACATCCACCCAGCTGGATTTCCTTACTCTTTATAAATAGATATTAGTATTACATAAATTGTTTCGTAACTTTTTTTTAACAATGAAAGCAATTATTTCGGTTACTAAATATTTTCGATTTGTGTAACAAATATTATTAGGATGGCTTGAAATGGTATTTTTGCAGTCTGATATCATCGTGGTTCATGACGAAATCCTTGACTTATAAGAGATGCATTCTTTTAGAAATTATGTAAGTAATGGATCGAGATAAAAGTACAGCAATTATATGTTCTATAAGTACAAAAGTTATATGTAAAAATTATATTATTAAAATATAAATTTATCTTAAGATTGAATTATACAAGCTTAATGATTAACGTTGAATATTTCAAATGTTTCTTTTAAATAGAAAGTAAATACTTCCCGATTCAAAATAAAATTAAGAAGAAATTGCTTATACAATATTATCTATCTGCTTCAAATATAAGTACTTCTATTGCATAATTTTACATTAAAATTTTTCAGTGAAATAATTATTACTTATGTTCCTTGTTAAATAAGCAAATAACGTTTAGTAAAGTATTACTGAATATAACACATGTATATAAACATTAAAATAAATAATTTTGATGTTTTAATGTTGCAGAAAGAGTGACGTAATTAAATATTTATGCCACTATTCTAGTCAGACTAAACAAAGAAAGATTGCTAAGCTAAGCATTTAGTTTTTTAATATTGTAACAATTTTCTTAACATTAAGAGCTGCATATAGTTCTACAAAATTTCAACATGAATATCTCAAAAGTATAATAACTAGTATTTTTGGGGTAAGCTCGGAAAAATATAATAATAAACAAAAAAAATGTATTATTTTTTTATTGTTAAATTTCTTTAAATCTATACTATTTGTATATAAAAGTGAAAATTAACACAAAATTATATAATTATTGCTTAAAATCTGTTTTAAAACTTATTATTATAACGGGTGTAAACAAACAATAAGCCGGCCGAGAGTACGCCGGAAAGTCCCCCTTTCACACGCAGTCTTCTTTTAAAATTTCTTTTATTCCCGAAGATAATAAAAAAAACTAAAAATGCGTTTACATTTTTTCTGCGAAAATACGTGACTGGCAACGTTAACACAGAAACGTCATAAAAATTTTATCGAAAAGATCGGCAGTAGCGCGATGAATGTATTGGAGCAAACAGTTCAAATTGGGCAGGGAATCCATTAGTGATGGGTGTACAAACTGACAAAATCATCATAAAACTTGAAGATTTGGAGTTGATTGACTGCTTTCTGTTATTGCTAGAAAAATAGGAATATCAGAAACAAGTGTAAAATTCTACCTAAAGATTTTGGAATGAACAAAGTATCGGCACGATGGGTTTGCAAGCTGCTTAGTTATAAATAAACACTCTATAGACGATAAATTTCTGAGAAGAATTTAACTATTTTGTCCCAAGATGAAAACTATCTCTATGTAAATATAGCTGGAAATGATACCTGGATACCACTAAGGCCCTCCCACAAAACAAGAGTCCGTGCACTACCCAACAAGGCGAAGAAACATATTTCTGGTGAAAAAGTACTAGACTTGGTTTCCTGGGATGTTGAGGGGATTCTCTCTGCATTTGCAAAGCAACCGCAGGGTATAAAAAGCACACATTCTTTAAAAAGTAAACAATGTGGCTTTGAGGTATTACAACGTCCAAATTACAGTCGCGCCCTAGCCCCCTGAGGCTATTATCTCTTTCCAAAACTTGAAAAACACTTAAGACTGCGTCACTTTTTATCAAAACCTTGGAAAACGGGGCGAAGTCGTATTTTGCCAAATGATGTTTTAAGATATAGCGTTATTGGAAAAACAAAAAAATAAGTGTGCTTCCGTTAATAATATGTTATGTGTCCTCTATCTCCTTAATTTCATAGTTAGGTAAAATTTTTTTTTTAAAAACTCTTCTCATTTAATTAGAATTGAAAAATGTGTCAAAACTATAGAATACATTTTGTATCATAAATTCCATTAGTAATAATTGGCAATAAGACATTTATTAATTTACAACAATACTAAAAATTAAAAATAGAAAAATTCTTAACATGGATCCTTGTGGAATCCAGTATGTAATATTAGCCATATCTGAGGTCGATTAAATCTAACAAATTGTTTACAATTTAGTAATATCAAAATATTATGCATATAATTTACGCAATAATATAAAATATATGATTTGATAAATTTTTAAATTGCAGCAGTTGAAAAACCTTAGGTAATAATTACAAAATGGCTTCAGAATAAAAACTACTCTTATGTTCGAAAACATTAATTTCCCATTCATCTTCGTTTATTGAACAAAGATCACCTTAATTTAAGGGTGCTGTGTAGTAAATACAGAATAGATTGAATTTGCGGTCGCGGGCTAGGAATTAAAAAAATGCAGGATATAAAATAAACTACTATGTTTTTATCACAATTTATTTAGTCACACCGTGACTGCAGCTTCGACTGAACCTCAGTCTTCATCAGATGTTACATGAGTGACTCATGTGACGGTGTGACTAAATAAATTGTGATAAAAACATAGTAGTTTATTTCAAATCCTGCATTATGAATTATCACTTAGTAACGGTCGATTCTATCAATTTTCTTAAAAAAAATGTTTAATGGGTGATTTCCCGGTACCAAGTCGGAGTTCATCAAAAGCAAGTATACTACATATCCTCATTCGCACTACTTTACAGAACTCAATTTCTAGTTACCAACATTTGATATTGTTTGTTTATTTGTTAAAATACACAAACTTGTATTTTACAACAAAAAATTCAAAAAGTTCTTCCGTGCTGCGATGAAAAATATAAATATAAAATGAATTTATTAATTTTTCTTTCTTAAAGGTACTATTTCTTCATTTTAGCTAAATATGCATGTAGCTACCGTTAATTTTCATACATATATTTTATAAATTGATTACAAATTAAGTAATGCAAAAACAAAATTTTAAAATTAGATAAAAAGTATATTTAATATATTTCGTTACGATTTCTAATTAAAGTAATATTTTTGCAATAAGAAAAATAAATGCAAGTAATGTATTGAATATTTGCAAATGTATTTATTTTAAGATCCTTGTAATGAACAAATTGAAAAACGCAAGAGACTCAAGAAACACTACATTGAGGCAATTTTTTAGTTTAAAAAAAATCCGCAAGAAATAAAGCATCCAGAGCAGATTGAAAAGTGTGATGTTTCAGTATATTTATAGCAAAGAGAGGGATTTTACAGAAGTTCATACATATAGTATCTTTTTACCAAAGCTACCTCTTCAATTTTGTTTTTATTGTCTAAATATTTGACTAATACTGTCTACTTTGCTAGTCCATAACTCTTAATTACTTAATAAAATCCATAAATATCGCTATCAAATATGTTACGATTATAAAAATTGCTATATAAATAATTTTTTTTATAATAACTGCAACAACATCAAACAGCAGAAGACATATTTTCAAATAAATTACTTTATGTGTCCGATTAGAAGCTCCATCGTACACTATTATACTTGCACTGGTGCACAGCGGGTAATAGACTAACAGCTATGTTTTTCAAATCACGAAAAGACAAGAAAACCATAAAGCCAGTAAACAATAACATTAAGAAGTATAAATTATTAATGATTCTACGATGGTCATTTCTAAATTCCTAGAAGTATCACATAATGCAGTTCTATAGCTGAATTCAATCTATATTCTGTATGTGATAGAATACTAAGGGCAAAACACAAAAAAAATTTCATTATCTCGCTTTCAATACTAGACCAGGCCAACATACATCGGTCAAGTGCCTCACCAAAGATGACAAAAATGCTTCAACGTAATTTCTGGTTCGTACATTTTATAGTAATTTTCCAATCTCTAACAATCATTAGATAAACACCATATTAACATATCACTAAATTTAAAGATCAGTCCATGTTCTATATTTAACCATTGCATGCACAAACTGTTTCTTAATACAAGTTAGCATAGCAGAGTTAGAAGAAAAAAACTAACAAAACAATTACAATAACAAACCAAAAATTCAAATTGCAAATTACAAATTACTTAAAATACAAATATCAAACAATTAAATATTATTTCATGTAAACATAAGATAAAACTGAATCTAGTAGTACATCTATTAACTGAAAGATCAAACAACTTTTTGCAAGTACTGAGCATTCAATATGAAATGCAATAAGCGTCAGTAATGAGTAATATATAAATACATTTATAAAATGCAATTTAAACTGTTTATCAGTAATTATTATATGACAACTTATTAAAATAATTAGAATAAAATTCTATACCATACTATCACTAAAATAAAGATAACGTATAGATTAATTTGCCTTTTTACGTACTGATTTTAATTTAATTTTTAAACGACGTAAATAAATCAAAAGATAAAACTACAAGATTTAATTTAAAATTACTTATTATTCTTTAGAAACAAAATTGTTATTTATGGTACAAAAATAACAAATATTTTTTTAAAAGGAGAAAAAAGTCCGTGGTCAATGATAAAAAATAAAATGTGATAGTATTAAAAAAATATTACAGATTATTTAATTTACACTCTTATCAACCAATCACAACATGCGTATGGACCAACCTACATGAAATATCGGCGAATATTTAATTTATACTTATACTATATGGTGGTTCGGAAGTCACCTTATAAGCTGTTGGTCCCATCGTAACCCCGCTATAACAAGCCATCGGCTTACTTAGGGGCAATAATGTAAAACATAAACAAACAAAAAAACTCTTATTAACCAATCACAACTGACAAATTATTACTCATTGATATACACCCGCTATCGTTAAATATTCGGCAACTATAATTCACTTATGGTATTTCTACAGAATAAATAATCTTTTAGATTAAATTAAATTCTATGATGTAATCAAATTTTTATAATCAAAGATTAATCAAACTCTCTTAGAGCTTTGTGTATCAATTGACTCGGAGTTTCACTCGGCATAAAATGTTTCGTAGTTCAATACAGATCCTCGTCGGGTCATTTTCCTGCGTTATATGTAAGTAACACGTAAAAACACTTTTGAAAAGTTTTTTTATATATTTAAGCTCTTATATTATGTAATAATTCTTATAACTTTTATAAAAACTTGTAAATTTTTAAAAGTACGTTGTATGTAATTTAATGAACAAAATATAAGAAGTATGATCAATAATAATTTTCCATCTCTGATTGAGAAATAGTTTTCATTTACGTACTTATCTATTTACATTAAGTAGGTTCACTAGTTGTAACAATATTATTTTTAATCAATAGCATAGAATTAATTATGTCGCTCTATTTCTTGTCTTGTCTGTAGTAGTACTAGAAAATCTGATAATTCCTGTAAACACGAATATATGTTTTAGCAAGATGTACCACATTCTCATGTAGTGACTGTGTCATTCTGTTTCTAGGATATAATAAGTTTCATGTTTAACGTCGATGTCAGTTCGTGACCAAGGTGCAGTTCGTGGTTACTTAGTATGTTATATTGCAAGTATTATTAAGATCATATTATTGGCACAGAAAATGTAAGCTGTAGTTAAAAATGTTCTTAAATAGCGATGATTTAATTAAAATAAAAAATAATTATTATAATTGATGTTAAAAGCACTATCAATCAGCTGATTTGTTCGGATGTAGTCATTCCCTAGTTCGGTACAAAACCAAATTTAGAGATGTAGAAACTTATATAGTGAATGGAGTAACGAATACACATACGTAGATTTTTCTTTCTTTGTCGGCTATATGGTGAATATTTTCCGGTACCGCTCAACGTATAAAATGTATTTAAAAAAATAAAATTTGTTTGGAAAGTGCGTTCAAACTGGTGCCTGCCTGAGGAACTGATTTTTACAACTATTATTATAATTTGAAATATAATATTCGGAATGCTCCGATATTTTTATGAAATAAATCGCGTATCTTGTTTTGTATTTAATTATATTTAAAAGAAACGTAGTAATAAGTAATAATATTTATTTATAAAGTTAAATATAATTCAAGATGTGACAATATTAAATTATGATAATAATAATAAAACAATATATGCATAAAATATTAAATGTATTCGCAACTTATGAGACAGAAAATTTTATCAAAAGATGCAATTTATTACAGCAAATTTAGCAACTTCTTACAACTATGGCAAAACATATTTATAACCAAACTCAAATTGAAGAATTTTTCAGAGTATTTACGGTTTTCAAAAATCACCCCAAGGGGGGTGCAACTGCGTACGACTTTATAATGTCCTTTTAAAGTGTAAGTCATATGTGACACGGGTTGCATAATGTTTGCCCCTGCTTCGCTTCTATTACGCGTCTATTACAGACTCATTATTGAATTCAGAAGAAATGTTAAGTAATCGCCGTGGAATGTATTCCTTTTTGAACAGCTATTGTTGTGAAAACTTTTATATTGAGGTGTGAGTCCAAAAAAACGGGGATGCTAAAGAAACAATTTGAGGGTTTGGGCAAAACCAAAACCAAACCAACCAAAATATTAAATCACTGTTACTGGGGCTTAACAGTGATTGAAAGTAAATGAGGACGCGTTGAATAAATCATTATCGTACGCACAGTATACAATAATTTATACAATTACTATTTTATATGTAGGTATAACAAAACCTCTTGAGTTAATATAAATAAACAAAAAATAAATTATTATAAAATGATTAATGTCATTAACTATCCAGTTTTGGCAAGCAAACCTGCATGCATGCTTACATTTAATTTCAGGTTATATTGACAAATCTGATGGCAGGTGGTGTCGAAGCACACTTACTTTTCTTAAATTAATACTCATTTAATTTACAAAGTGAGTGATTACTAGAAATTTAATATAAAATGTAGTTGTTAATTGTTTTATTTCTGGAGTGTATGTGTGTTCTAAGCACACTCACAATTTTCTAATTGTCACCACACTCAATACACTTAATAACTATCTAATGTAAAAAAAAGTTAATAAATTATATCAAAGGCGATGCTGAAAGTGTTTTAGAATGTATGTTAAAAGTAGACGATTATAATTAAAATTAATGATTTAAATATCATAATTAAAGAGTGATTATAAGTCGTTGAATTTTAATGTAGTTAACTGTTTTACTTTTATAACTATATATTATACAATTTCATTGCCGATCTTCCTCGTAGATTTATAAATTAAAAAATACACTTATTATAATGCGTCCAAAAAAAGTTATATCAGTAGCAATTTATTTCTTCATTTAAAAAACAACTTATATCTTATTGCATACCCTTTCCTCGGCAATTTCAACAATATATTTTTTAAATTACTTTGGCTTAAAAGCCTCACTGGTCTGATAAAATAGTGTTCTATTAAAAAAGTATGTCTATCTTTACCTCGCCTTGACCCTGCACCTAACATCAACTGTATTGTCGAATAAAAGTTTTAAAACTTTACAACTTCGATGCATTTTTATTCTAAATTAAAAAAATAGTAAACCTTATTTTAGATTTACCAATGCTCTATCATCATTGTTAAGTACTAAGTGTGGAGGAAAAATTTCCCGTATTTTAAAACGAGACTAAAAAAACAGTACAAGGTAGCACCAAATACTTTTTATTTCTTAAATATTTATATAAAAAGTTTTTTTTACAGTTTTTGCTTCATTATACCGTTTTTTTCTTTGACAGTTAAAACATATTTTAACATGCCCTTGAAAGTTTTTAATCACTATCACTAGTACAGTAAACAAACAAAATTGTTGTACTGGGCTGCCCAAAATCTTAGAAAATTCTATAACCGAAATCTTCACAACGCTAAAGTGCCACTTTTGTCTTTTGTATCGTCTGTAGGCATCATTTTTTTAAAGTTTTTGTTACTTGGCGACCGCATGCAAAATCATTTGAATATGAATAGGTATTAAATAGAAATTTTAAAACCCCAGAAGTTTAGTTTTTTTCTGTCAAAAACGTTTACGAAATATTTTAGAAAAATGGTTACAGTTATTATAAACAAGAATTAATATTGCAATATCTTAGAAAATTAGAACCTAAACTACTTGTATTTTCAACCAGATAAAGCTACGGCTTTTGTGAGAATATCTCAAAGTAGAGGTTTTCAAACATCACATTTGGTCCTTGCACCAAATATAGGGGCCAATTGCAAAAATAAAAATAAAAAAGCTTTTCCCGACAAATGAGGCAAATGAGAGTAGGTAATGGGAATTTCTTGTCATTTTGTGGAAACTATCTTATAGAATATCTTATAGACCTTTTATAAATGAGTTTTGAATACTTGATCAAATTATAATGGAATAAATGCATTAGAGAAGTGTAAGTTTTTTGTAATCAATAATTTAATAAAATTTGTAAAATACTGTTTAAACGAACTTTTTTAATTCTACCTCCAAAAATATAAAATTATATAGTATGCTCCATAAAAAAATAAATATGAAGTATTTCCATTTAAACATAACATTTAAAACAATCATATTGTATGTATTTAGCCATATTATAACCATGAGAAATTAAAAACAAATATTTTTAACTTAAATTAAATTAATTTAATTGTTTTGGAACTAATCCTCTTTTCAATTCAAAATAACACTATATATAGTGTTAATTAATTTCAGAAAGATATTGCACCAAAAGATTCTTCGCCTGATTTAACACAAAAAGTTAGAATAAAGTTATGGAAACCAATTCAAACCAAACGTCAGCACAATATGTCAAATATCATTCAACAAAGAAAACCATTTTGATTCTGTTCTGTTTTGTTCATAAAACCATAACTTTATTGTAACTTTTCGTGTTAGAATCTTCCTGTGTAATATCTCCCCGAAATTAATTAACTCCCTGTATACTACGCGTTTCAAAACTAAATTAGGCAATATAGCTTTCGGATGGTAATTGCAATTTGTTTTATGAATCTCTCTTTTTTTAAATCAATACTAATATAAAAATATTTATATTTTAAGTTAAATTAAAAATTAAAGTTATCAATGGCACGTAATATAATAATACGTAACCGCAGTAGATGCATTTGTTAGGCTAAATGCATGTCAGTAGGAGTTTTATTTTCTAGACAGATGGACCTGCAAAAAAAGTATCAGCAAAACCATTAACTTTACCTTGAGTATAAAATTATACTAAATATGTATTCATTTATTAATAATATTATACTAATTGATTATTGTTTTAACGAACAACAAAATAAAAATGGATATTTTCATAAAATTTTATTTCCCAATTAAGGGTAATGGTACGTACATTATGCATTTTCAACGCTCCTTCTAAAATGGATACGGATATAATTGATTTCTTTTTTATTCCTATAGGTGCGGTGCAAACGCACATGTGGCATCTCTCATTTAAGGTCGGTGTTAGTTACACTTTGCGTTTTCGGTCTGTTTTTTCGCCGCATAGAGTTTTATATGAGAGGAGTTACATATGTTAGCACCGCATCAATGGGAACAAAATAATTCAATGACAATTCATTGAGCCATAAACCGCATCCGTTTTAGCAGGAGCGTTGAAAACGTCTTGAAGCACATAGTAATGCTAGTGTTACACTGTGCGTTTTCACCGGTCCTGTTAAAACGGTCTGTTTGCTCACCGCATAAAGTTTTAAATGAAAGGCACATACATTTAAACGCATAGTGTAACAGTACCCTTAAATGTTTCAAAATACTAATAAATTAATTTTTGAAACTGCACTACAATGAACAATTTATTAAATCACATTTCTACTATATATTAACTCTCAAACCTTTTTCTTGTCTCACACTCTCTATACGAGAAAATTGCTGCAATTAAACATGTACGTAAATATTATTTACCCATTAAAGTTACCGACCAGGAAATTTCATTACTGAAATATCTTTTACAAACATTTCACGCATAATAAAATTAATATAATATTCATAGCACATATCTGATTATAAGTTTGTAATTCTTAATACCAGCTAAATCATAAATAATAAATATGAAGCGAAAGTGATAATAAACAAACTGGCATATTTTAACACTTGAAATACTAAATTTGAAATAATTACATATTACTACCTAATATGCGAGTTTATGGAATATTAATTCAATAAGATATTCAAACTATAACATATTTATGACTGTATAATATATCAATAACCTAACCATTAAACAGCATAATTCACATTAATAAAATATTCGTTAAACATGAACACTAAACCTATTATCATCTCTACAATTAATATTTTACTATTCTACAAATCAATTAACAAAGTTTTAATACTATATTTTGCTTGCCAGAACAATTGGGATACCATTGACAATAGTAAAGTTAAACCTCTCCGTACCTTCATAAATAATTAAATGTATAAAATATTAATATTTGATCATTTTCTGTATTGCAAAATAGTACATTAAATTGATATTTTGATCATTTAAGAATGACCCCATTGCAAGAGATATTAAAGTTTTGTTGTGAATTATTATTAATTGTATTTTGTTAGTTCAAACATAAAGAGTACGAAATGCTATGATGTTATGCAACATTTATGACTGAATAATTAACTTAAATATGTTAAACAATATTGCGTACTAAGGACATGTGAAAACTAAAAAATAGCCTGCCTCGTTACTTGACATCGGATTATAAGCACTATCAAAATGCTAAAATATGCATGCAAATATGGACTAAAAATACCAAAATATGCACAAAATATACACTATCAAAAAAAAAAAACTTAACTTGAGATCAAGTTTTATAATTCAGTTAACACGTTCGAAAATTACAATAACATTTTTATGGCAGTAAATTATTATATATTTTTTCTAGATTTTCAATTGAAAATTGTTAACGTTTGTCATTTAATAATAATTTGTATGCTGAAAATGATTCTACGTCTACGTCATCTACGTCTACCAACGTCACAAAAAAATCTCGATTTTATACGATGACAACGTGAAATTTTTATGTTTTTGTCCACTATGATGACTCCAATTGATTTGATTTATAGCGATAAAACCACACAAATTCGAGTGTGCAATCTATTTTTAGCACAAATAACCATTCTATTTTTAAATAAATAAATTATTTTTTTATTATCAATGCTATCATATTATAAAGAAGACGAGATTTTGTATGTTAGTAAGCTTCATTCAATTTTTTTTTCATTAAAACACTTAAATGGCATATTAAATATTTAAAAAACCCTTTATGCCAAGTTATGCACTATAAACGAGAGTAGTACAATAAGTACAAAGTACAATAATATGCAATAACGTTGCAAAAAGCGAATTATATGCATTTGCATATGCAAACATGCAAATGCATAAAATCCGATCTTATTACTAACTACACTACTCTACTTATTACTAACTACATTAACTACTTTGTGATATGTATTTACTAAATAGATTATACAATTCGTGTCAAATTGCAGAATGGTTAAAAAACGTAAAAATACATATTCTTATCCAATTTTTAGTTCTTTTTACGGAATTCCAATAGCGTTGGCTGGTCGTTTCACCTTGTAACAAACTCAACCAAAGTTTTTTTCACGATTATTTTTAAATCAATTTAAAATATTTTTAATTAGTGTTTTGGGAAATTCAAATTTTAAAAATCATTTTATTAATTTGCTTATTCTGCCTTTTTCTTTTATTCATCCTTTACGTAATTTTGTTGCTTTCACTATCCCTGCTTGATTCTTCATTTAAGCAATATTTATTTATTCTTTCTTGTTTGGTTTATTTTGAATTAATTTCTTTTGTTTTATCATTGATTCTTGGTTTTATATAATACACAGAGTCTAAGTGTTCATTGATGGAAGCACCTAGGTCTTCAATTGAACATAGAAATTGGTGGTGTAATTAATTTTAAAGTGGTGAAAACTCGGAATAAGTTGGATTTCTCATAATATAGCTCTACACAAGTGTTATGTTATTTGTGTCTAAAAGGATATCTAGTGCAAAGTTAGGATTAATAGGCATAATAGAGGTAGCGGTGGTAGGGATTCTTTGATAGAACCATTTATGTTAGTTAATGATTAGATAATGTATCTCCACACCAAGACCAATGTGAAGAGGCGCCTCCGCTCAAGTGGAGCTGTAACACCGAGTACTCTTTTCCTTTAATTTTACTAGTGTTATCGTATGGTATCAGTGTATTTATCAATACACTGCGTTTACCATGTGTTACCGGTATAGTATTAGGGTGAATTTACCGCAACTGCAAGTATTTCAGTAACCTCTTTGCACTGAAATCAGTTTATCATGCGTACGTCAGGCTGGTTAATGTAAACTGTCTGTTTTATTTGAGCATGTATCGCACGCATTAAATAAATACATATTTGTAAATGCATTTCTATCTATTTAATTTAAATTCTTTTTGACTTAAATGAATTTTACTAAATAAAAAAATAAGAAGTATTAAAATTTAATTAAGTCGTAGTGTTTGCGTTTCTTAAGTTTTGCCTAACTGGTCATCAACCTAGAGATCCTTCAACCGTGTTTATGTAGTATTGAATTAAGGCTTGTTACTATATAAATGTACCTCCGATATCTAGAGCGCCATTGATTCTCATTGGCGAACATAAAAGGCGAAATTAAAATAATTTAACAAAATTTTATAGTAATAAAGCAGTAAGGTTTACAAATTAATGGTATATCATAATGCTGATAAAATCTTCAATGAAACATTTGTATTTAATTTTATATATATATATATAGAAAATTAATTAAAATTTATAATTAATTAAATTATTTTTATTGACCAAATCGCAGTACTGTTAAAACATTTATTTCAAAATACAACTTGCTGCATTATAATAATCATTAATTTGCAATATGTTAATTTAGATTTGGATAACTAAATTTCGAAATTTGCGTGGCCTAAAACATGGCCGGACCGAAGTGTAATTTGAGAGAGTATTGTATATAATTATACGCGCTCGTAATTTTTGTTGTTTTCGTTCTGAAGCAATATGCATTTTTACCAAACAACTATTAATAATAGACATTTTGTTTTGGAGAGTGAGAAATTTTAAGTAATTTTAAGCCAGTTATGTTTGAGAAAATTAACTCACGAACGCATACTATTAATATAGTCCTTGAGGCTTTTCAGTCTATGTTTATCTCTTATATACTTTCTCTGCTTTATTAGTTGCTTTTACTTATCATGTGCTACATATATTTTATAAAATTTATTGGTAAGTAATAACCGTGTTTAATTAATATCACACTATTACTATTAATTATTTTTATACGGACACTGTCAAGAGCAGATTTGAAATTGATAATATTATTTTAAAATTTAATTGCCAAAATGTGTGTCTAAATTGAGCACAAATTTGATTAATGGCTTGTATAATTAAACGTGTAGTTTTATTCCATTCAGAAAAAAAGCGATTGTCAACAATTTTATTATGCAAATAAACAAGCTTTTGATGTTTATCTGAGGAGTGAGTCATTGGAGAAATTGTTGATAATACAACGGATGCTGATTTGAATGTATTGTTGGACGAGGAATTCCCTCTAGGGCTGTTTATATACGTGAAACTGTAAACACTCTGATATCTTCGCCACTTTCTCGAATGCATTCGATTTAACATATGATTATTTCATTTGAATCCTTCTCTTCACTGACAACTCAATATTTCCATTGGCTGGTCTTTAATTATTATTGAACATAATTGATATTTCTCATAAAAATATATGTAAATGTAGGTATATAATTAAATGTATAATTTTAATTACACATTTAGGTGAAGTTTATTTGTAGCTATAAATAAAAAATCACTACTTTCCAAATAAACAAAGATATAAATTAATAAACAAAAAAAAAATAGTTTATTAATTACGTTTTCATTAGTCAAATGAAATCTTAAAATAATCTTATAATAAAAAGATTTTTCAAAATATTCCACATACGTATTCATATAATATATATTTAAAATTAAATGCTCTCATTCGCCATCATATAAAAATTGAATGACCGTGAAAGTAAAATTTAGATTAAATTTTATCTGCATTTAGATATACAAGACACTTTCGATTTTACCAATTTCTCAAATCCACTAATCTATATTAACAAATTGGAGAAATTTGTAATTTATTAATGTTATCTCAGAACGTTGTCGACGGGAATACGTGGATTGAAAACTATTGTTAGTCACGATATAAATTTCATGATCAAAATACTTTAATTTATTTGTGTTGAAAGTATTTTAATCGGTGTCCACGATTCATTATAAACACGAGTATAATTTTATTTATTATTTCATTGAACTGTAAGCTATTGATTGGCTTAGACAAGCGAATTGATAACCGATAAACATCGAATTATCTTTGTGTTTTCACCAGTGATCGTCGTGATGATATTACTAGTAACAATTAAATCGGGCGTAGTGAGCAAAACTGTTAACTTCATATTAATATTTATAATTAATATTAAATATGCAACGACATAAAAATTGTTAAATTAGAAAGCATTTTGAAGTTTCGCATTTCAACAAAAATAAAAGAATATGTGTGTATTTTAATATTAATTTTCTTTTTCACTGAATCAATAAAATATAGAAGATTATTTTTGAAAAAGTTTGCTATTGTAGTTTTAACAATTATCAATAAAGCATATTATAATGTAAAAATAATAAGGAATCCTTTTTAGAATAAAAATGTTAATACTGTTTCAATATTTTTTAAATGTTTTATATAAAATAAAAATACGCTAATAAATTGAAATTCCTACTATATTTCGTTATTGTTTTATTATCATGTTTTGATAAGTTGAAACTTGCAAATATTTGATAAAACTCTGTATATTGTAGTGGTTTCTTTTTAATAGATTTTCTTTAGTAAATAAGAATAATACAAATAACATTATTTTGAAATAAAGTTGTAGGGTTTCAAATCATATCCATTTGGATTGGGAGCCAAGACAAGGTCAAGGTCAACATGATTTTTTTAAATGAAACATTTTTTTCACACAGTGGCAGAATCATTTAATTTTACAACTTTACGGTAGGGCATAAAATATTTATAACTTGTTGCTTGTTATTTTCTACTTGTTTACTTGCTTGTCCGCAATTATCGCTTCCAATGTGTCTGTACGAAGTAACAAAAATAATCTGCTAACAATGCTAACATAGAATGAATAAAATGATACCAAACACTTAATATTCTATCAAAAAGTTTTTCTTTTTGTATTTAATTTCCAATTTTTTTGTTTAAACAACATTTAGTTTTTGTATAGAGAAAGTGTATCATTACATTCAGAAAAATATTTTCTGTCGCATGGTGACAGTAGAGTTTATGAAGTTTCATTTAATAAGCTACAAGCAACGTGGTAGGTACGTTATATCATTAGAGGAAGATTATTATAGGCTGAGGTGCTGAGCTTATTACGTTTTTTCCGCTACCAAAACTATGCCAAAACTAATATCAATAATTTTTTATTGGTATAATTTGAAGTGACAGCTAAAATTGACATTTGTAAAGCAAAACTTGTACAATTTTTGTCATTTATCGGAGTTTATACAATTTTTATTATTTTGATATAATGTATATATTGGTTTATTTACAAATAAGAAACAACTACTATATACAACAACACATGCAAGGTAACTTGTTAAACTGCCTACAGAAGATGACTGGCTTGTCTATACGGCTCACCAACCATATCATTATTTAACATGACGTTCCAAGGAACGTAAGTAAATTACTTACGTTCCGTTGTCAAGGTAAATTTGATAAACATTATGCACAACGTACGATTCAAGTTATTATGGACGTAGGGTTTACTTGGGTTGTTAGTAGCGGACAATTGTTTTATTGATTAATCTACAAACGCTTGCTTTGAGGCCCACTAGAGGACGTCTTTAATGCAATATTGAACTATTATTTTCTAAAATAAGATTTTAATTTTTTGAATAATTTAATGCAATATACAGCCACCTGGATGCAAAAACAAATAATATTTTTTGTTGTTCCCTCATCATAAAAATTTGTTATAGTTACTTTTACGTTCAAAATGTGAAATTAATTAAAAACTAGTGCTCGGCGAGTGGTCGAAATTTAACAGCAATTCATTGAATTTTTAATTTTAAAGGGTATTTAAGTTCTTTTTTCAAAAATGTACCCCTAATCCTTACAATAATTTTTATTCTAACCTATAAATTTTATCATACTGCTCTATTTCTAAATACGAACTTTAACTATGCAAAATCTCACACTCCTGTGCTTAAAACGAGGTACAACATTTTTTCTTCACGTTATTATTATTTAGAAATTAAAAACTTTTTACATTTTCTGTTGTCGTTAAAAGAAACTAATTTTGCACCGTATTAGATTTTTTTAATATATATTAAAAAAATCTAATATGGTGCAAAATTAGTTTCTAAACAAGCAGATCAAAACCCCATATTTATATTTTTTAATTTCCAATTATTTTGATCATTCATACCTATTGTATACCCAATCTGGGGACACACAGTATATTCAGTATGTATTGTTAGAGATATTTGTATTTGAAACTTTACAAGTCCGTTTTGTTTTTCAATAATTCGAATGTTTAAACCTTCCAGCAAAATTCTTTTGACAATTAAAAGCGAAGATAAATACAACAGTAGCATAGTAAGTAGTTCCCCTGTCACTACACGAAGAAATGCTTTTAATACAAGCAAAGGTGTACCAAGTACAACCAAAAATGCTTTTATTACAAGCAGCGGTTCACCTACTTCAAGCGGAAATACGTTTATTATATGCAGAAGTGTGCCTAGTATAAATTTGCATTTATACAAGACTCACACTACAAGCAACATTATACCTACTACCAGTAGAAATATTGTAAAAACTATTAATTTTCATTTATACAAAGTTGGCAACACTTTATTTTTTTGAAATGCAAATATAAATATTTCTTCGCTTGTAATCAACATAAATAAAAACTAAAAATTACTAATTTTGATTTTATATTCTTAAGCACAAAACGTGACAGCGTTATTTGTTTAAACAATAAAGTAATACTTTCATTAAATTTAAATAATTTAATATTTCTGAGGTTTTAAAAACAAATTTGCTTGATGAAGTGGCGATATAACACGAGGAAGAAAAATAAAAAAATCTTAATGTATACTGCAGTTTCCTCTCTTGCAGTAATAACAAATAATTAAATTTCAATTCACAAACTTATTCAACAGCTACTTTAAATGATTAGTTAATTTAATGTTGACAAAGAACATATTATCAATTTATAAAGCACATAATATTAAATTACAATTTTGGACTTAATAAGATCAGAACCCCATTCGGCAATGCAAATTTATATTTAATTAAATTTTGATGCGACTTGTGTTGTTTCTTCATGTATTTTTTTAGGTAATGACGAGAATCCTAAAAACCATTTATTATTTTTATATTTATCTTAGAGGAATCCAAACTAATAAATTGAAATACCTTTAATTTTTGTTTCATCTACGTGCTCATTAAAGAAATATATATTTTCTATGATCCTTTGATAAAAGAGTAGCTCCTCAAATGGATCAAAATAAATGCAAATGCAAATAATATTATTGAATACTGTGAAAATATAAACCAGTACAATCAAGAAAGACGTACAAAAATGTGACAAATTATGGTAATAAATAATATTGACAAAAAAATGATACGACCATCAGCAGTATATCTAATTTTGAAGTATACCGGAGAAAAAAGTAAAATGTATAATATAATTAATTGAAGTGACCGTTGCTATGTGATAATCCATTCTTATGAAATAAACTAATTTTGTGAACTACAGGTTAGGAGATTGTATAGTTTTATTTTTACAAAATTGTTTATTGCATTCATTCCTTATATAAAAGGCTCAAATTAAAAAAAAACTACTACTAGCGTGTAGTACAATTTGGTTTCTGATTATGATTATACATACTCAAATACAGACATTGGATAAGTGGTAGCGAAAGTCAAAACAATTCACCTGCTCGCCAAAAAGCATCCAACTTCCCAAAAGTAAAGAAAAGAAAGTGAAAGGCCAGGTGAGATTCCTTTGATACTTGGGAGAAAGAATGAAGAAACTCCACTGCACAACAACCAAGTGAACAAAGAGCCTAATCAAAGATGTTACCCCTATAGATTACCAAAATGATGAACCCACTTTTTGATAAATCAATATCTATTAATAAAATATGAATATATAGAAGCACGATAAGTGTGCTTACTGCGGAGCGACGTATACCCCAACCGTTATTCTAAATGGTTTCATAAATTGCACTATGTAGCAAAAATACTAAATAAATAATAGTATTAATAACATGACAATCAAGTGTTGTACATACGTATGCACATGGTCATAAACTAAAGTTATAACTCTAAAAACCACAGTTTTTCACATTTTTATTTATTATTATTTGTAGCAGCACATTAATATAAAAATATAATTTTTTAAAAAATCTTCACTTACCTGGAGGCAGCCGCACCAGCCGCGGCGCGAGCGCACGGCCGGCATGGCTGGGATATGTAATCGAGGCAGGGCGTTTGTCAAATTATCCCAAGCAGGCAATTTTAAACTGCACTTTGGAAAACCCTGAAACAAATTTATAAAATGTTAGTAACTTTTATATATCACAGGTTTCAATGATTTTAAGCCACTGCTGTTTCCGGCTTACATTATAATTTAACCTTCTCAATAACGTTTATTAAGTAATTAAAATGATTTAATTTAACAGTTTATCTAATACCCACTCATTAGTAAAAAAACATGTCTGTAAATCATCTCATCTGTTACACAGTGGAATCACACATGCGTATGTAAATCACTATTCTAAAATTTAGTACGCATCAGAAACTATATCTAACGTTTGTTAATACAAATTTATACCCATAGCACTTATTCACTATGGTTAATTGTACTGACGGAATATTATATTCTACGCCTTAAGGGTAGTTTTCATTGTGTTAAGTGACAAGTAAAGTAGCAAGTCAAGTTGTGAAGTAGGAAGAGAAGTGGCTTGTCAAGTTGTTAAGTAGCAAGCTAAGTAGTAACTGATCATGTTATTACTAACAGTTTGTGAATTTTATTGCTTATATATCTCGTTTTACAAACACGTAAGCATCATATATAATCATCATAATGACAGCATTCCTACAGAAAATGGTATTATACAAATAAATAATAATTAACAAATAGTTTTTACTTAATATTAATAATAAAAATTGCCGAAAATGTTATTTCAACATAACAAAATTAGTCATCTAAATAAATTAATTAAAAATAAGCGATTAAAGTTATATCTCTTTATATATAACTTTAATCAATTATTTAATGTAAAATTAAATATAATAAAATTTGTCAAAATAAGGAAACAAGTAATATGACTTCGTTAATTAAATTTTAAGACAGATATTAAGAAAAATCTTAATAATCTGACTGCTCACAAATGTTCGGATTGGGTTATTTTGGCGAGTTTTCTCTTAATTTGGATCGGAGTAGCATTACAACTTGATACAAAATAGAACCAATTATATTTCTTGTCACTTGTCTGTTTACACATGTTAATTACTAAGCTTCTTGCTAGAGTTCAATTAAATTATAATGTATGCATAAATTTGTATTGAACAATAACACTTATTAAACCGGCAAATTATTGAAGTTAGGTTATGTTAAAAAAATGGCAAACGTCACCAACTCACACAAACCAAGACCACGGCAGCATTTTATTATAAAATGTAACGCTACTAACATTTCCGAGACAAATCAAATTTGAAGATTTCAAACATGTTAATCAACGTTTACAAGTAAGTACTCTACTATACTTAACAACTTGTTTGTGTGAACGGTGGGTTTATACGACTTTAATTGACTAAATCTAGTCTGTCCTTATTATTATTATTTATTTATTAAAACTTATACCTTATTAATGGTATTTCATTCAATCCAAAAATAATACCATATATTGTATGGTAATGACCGCTTAATAATATTAATAAATTCAAAAGACAACTTTCAATATTCCACCACTGATTTCTCAGTTTTGCCACATATAACAATTTGTGCGCTCAGTTCAGTAAATAAAAAAATATTAGAAAAAAAATTATTGCAATTATTCAAAACAGTAAATAAATTGCGCATATACACAAATAGAGTGTTATTATAAAATGAACAAAATTTAACAAACAATAAGATTCATCATAAAAAACGAATAGGAAATCACGAAAATATTTTACAAATTTAAATTGGTGCAATTTTATCAAGACTTTTAGTATGGCAGTTCACAAATGGTGAGCAATGGATTGTATATTATTAGAAAATGCAATAAACTAACTAACAAATTTGTATGTTTTCTTGTTCTGGCCAGATTCTACTATTAATAAAATAATATGAGAAAACTAAGTTATAATAAAAGTTCAAAAACCAACAAAGAAGTATGTTAATGTGTTAATAATGTATAATATATGTATTTTTAGTAAATTTGCAATTCAAGAAAAGACAAATAAAATTATGTTAAGATAAAAATGCAAAATATACAGTATATATATATATATAAATATATAAAAGTACAAAATAATTCATATTGGGTCAATTGAGTGAGTCAGACTTCAAATAGGTTTTGGTCGTTCAGTAGTTACTTTCATCAGAATATGACAACTCATTTGAATAAACATTAATTCAGACTAACACTTGTGTCAATTTGCTATTTTGTTAATTAACTGTAAATAATATTAATAAAATATATTTTAATTATATGTTATGGGCTTTTCACATGAAACTTAACTGCACGGTTTGCGCAATTTATTCGGTCCGCACGATTCAGTTATGTATGCGCGAGCTACAGTCCAGTCACATCCTTTTGGCTTGCGCGTACTTACCTATAGGGTTGCCAGTATTTTGCGCTAGATGCTTGCCAAAAACAGCAATAGATATCGTCCAAATCGCAAGTAGATTCTTATAAACACGTGCTTGATGATTGTGACAAAAAATATTACAAATACCATTTTATGTTGTTACAATCTCGACTGATGTGCCAAGGGTCCCGGGATCTATTCCCGGGCAGTCCTTACTTGGAGGGTCGACTTTTACATGTTAATAAAATTGAGCGCACCTTATTTCGGATAAGAAGAAAAACTGTCCCTTATACTGCTTGGATGTTGCATGCACGCAAGACCCAATAATTCATTTTGATATTCCTGAATTAGCGGCAAAATTTCCAGATATGGTTAAGCTCCAGCGTCGGTAACGGAAATAGGCCGACAATAAGAATAAATAAATTAAAAAATGTATGTGTCGGACTTAACACATTCTATCCATCTTATAATTTTTCTAGCATTGAGTTATGAAATGAAATCAGTAGAGCGTATCAAAGCAAAGTTACAAGGCGTGTTTAACCACCCTCGATTCCTTACAATTTCATCTACAAACAGACACAGAAATGCACTTTATGTAAACTGAGAAAAAGAAATTGAGTTGCGGAAATAAACATTTCTTAAGTTTAAGCAAGCAGCTGTGTCGCACAAGAATAATGTATGTATGCGAAGCCCTTGCAGTTTCACTTTTATTTTGTAGTTAGATTTATTTATACGAATATTGTAAATAATAATTAGATTATTATTTACAATGTGTTGAATTTGTTGGTTGTGTCAATTTTTTAATTAATAACTATTAATAAAGTAGCAAAACAAAAAACTTACATTTTCTATGATGATTATTTTATACTTTATTAATGTCATTATTTGTAATATATATATATATATATATATATATATATATATATATATATTACAAATAATGACATTTATTTACGGTAAATACTTATTTATTTATTATTTAGATTCCATTCAAATCTGAATCCATGTTTGTATAGATACCAGACCACATTTTATAGTTATTTTTTGATGTTGCAAGTATTCTACAAAACTAACAACCAGACAATATTACAAAATATATTTATTATATAACAAACAGCGAAAATTTGTTTGTAAATTAATATTTCTCATTTAGAGTCGCTTTGTCATTGGTGAGTTGAGTTAAGATTTTGAAAAAAGTCGTTTAACTAAACATTGAGCAAATAAAATAATGGCTGATAAACCAATTAATACTGCTAATAAAAATATAAATGCATTTATTAGGTCTTGTTTCAATCGTGATAAATCTGACAGCTATGATGATTTGGCTTTTTAGATAAAAGTGTCGCATAGTGACGTATATCTTACAAATTAAAGAAAAAACTAGAGAACGCATGGCGTACTAAAACTTCTCCATACCGCGCTCGCAGTTTTTAATAAAAATAATCAAGTTTTATTATTAAGTTAAGTTAATTATTGAGTTTGACAATTATACTTCAAAAACATATGGATTTATTAACCTTACTTAATGTATATGTCAAATATGTGTGAAAACAAATTGTTGCCAACATAATACCATCAAAACATACAATTAATATTAGCAGAATTTTAACATATATTTTAAACGAGTATTCTCAATTAAATCTATGGCATTCCTTGAATCAAATTAATCCTATATAATATAATTAATTGAAGTAACCGTTACTATGTGATAATCCATTCTTATGAAATAAATCAATTTACTACGTTTTCATCTCGAATTTATTCTCTCGAATACATTACTAGTTTTGGCTCCACTAGAGCCTTCTGCGGATGTTACAACAAGTTATATA
>JARJEC010004370.1:0-14482 GCA_030264575.1 Tachinus sp. AB-2021 | reverse complement strand
TGACAAAGTTTTTAATTAGGTTAGGTTAGGTTATGTCAACTGTTATCCTACATACGTAAAATACCAATAGCTTTGATAAAGTTTTTAATTAGGTTAGGTTAGGCTATGTCAACTGTTATCCTACATATGTAAAATACCAATAGCGTTGACAAAGTTCCTAATTAGGTTAGGTTATGTCAACTGTTATTCTACATATGTAAAATACCAATAGTTTTGACAACGTTTTTAATTAGGTTAGGTTAGGTTATGTCAATTGTTATCTTACATACGTAAAACACCAATAGCTTTGACAAAGTTTCTACTTAGGTTAGATTAGGTTATGTTAACTGTTATTCTACATACGTAAAATACCAATAGCTTTGACAAAGTTTCTAATTTCAATTTTCTTTTTGTACTTGAATTGCGATTTTTTTTTGTTTAAATGGCATTTATTTTAGATTTCTCGGATTGAATGTAAATTGTTTTTAATATTCTTTCTACCGATTTTGAACCATTTTATTCGAATAAGAGCCACCTAGATTGAAAAACAAAAACGTTTTTTTTGGTTGCCATGATAATAAAATGGTCAAAATGTCAAAGAAAATATGTGGTTCTATTTAAAATTTTCCGAGAAACCGAAAGTGACACCGACCTCACAATTTTTTTCAAATTTTGTAAACACCGACCTTTCGTACTGAATACTATGAAATCTTTTGATGACGCAACAACTGGGCGGGTGGATGGGTTACGGAGAATAAAAATACTTGTGCTAGTAGTAAAAAATCATAATAGGTGGACATAATATCAAATTTTCGATGACGCAATAGCCGGGCGGGCGGATGGGTTAGGAAAATACTTCTGAAATACATTTTTTAGGTAATTTAAATACCAGCCCAACTAGTGTATTATCCAATCTATTGATAACATATTGGTTTTTTTTTGGGCAAGTCGGTAAAGACAATTTTAAATATAATACAACTGTATTTAGAATTAATTTTAATTTATACGACCCACCCGCCCGCCCAACTATTGTGTCATTTAAGTGGTTGAATAATAATTCCACGTTTTATTATTATTTGACAATTGATAGTTACCACCTATGATGTTATAGTAAAAAATCATAACAGGTGGGCATAATATCAACTCTTTTGATGACGCAATAGCCGGTCGGGTGGGTGGGTTACAAAAATACAACTGCTGTATTATCCAATCTATTGACATTTCGCCCTCTATGATGCTATAGTGAAAAAACTTGTGGGCATAATATCAAATCTTTTGATAGTGCAATAGCCGGGCGGGCGGGTGGGTTACAAAAATACTTCTTCAATAGATTTTTAGGTGATTTAATTACCCGCCCAACTAATGTATTATGCAATCTTTTGATAACGCAATAGCTGGGTGGGTCATTATGTTGAAAGTACTTGTTCAATAGATTTGTTTTAATCAATTCAATTATGCGCCTAACGAATGTATTATCCAATTTTTTGATGACGCAATAACTGGGTGGGTGGGCGGGTCATATAAATTAAAACTATCGGTAAAGGTACATTAGTTGTATTTTTTTGGGCAAATCGGTAAAGACAATTTTAAATATAATACAACTACTTTTACCATTACTTTTAATTTATATGACCCGCCCGCCCAACTATTGCGTCATTTTAAGAGGTTGGATAATAATTCCAAGTTTTATTATTATTTTACAACTGGCATTCGCCCTCTATGACGCTATAGTGAAAAAATCATAACAGGAGGGCATAAATGCGGGTGGGTTACAAAAATACTTCTCCAATAAATTTTTTAGGTAATTTAATTACCCGCCTAACTAATGTATTATCCAATCTATTGATTACACAATAGCTGGGTGGACCATTATGTTGAAAGTACTTGTCCAATAGATTTGTTTTAAGTAAGCCAATTATGCGCATAAATAATGTATTATCCAATTTTTTGATAATGTAATAGCAGGGTGGGCGGGTCATTTAAACTGCTTTTACCAATAACTTTAATTTATTATTATTATTTATTTATTTAATCCAATTTCCCTATTTCAAGTATTGAAAATTCATTTTAACTATTGAATAGTTAAAGAAGTAGTCAAATAAATTAAAATTATTGGCAAAAGCAGTTTTAAAACAGAATTATAACAAAGCAACATTTCCAATGGCATGAACAAAGATCGTGAGGGTTGGCGTGACGTTGTGAATGGAGCTTTGTGCTTTCCCTTCGCTGATACGCAGCCGCAAGCGCGACTTTTACGGGTTCATTCACTCGGAGAGCCTGCAGCTCGCGCCACAACAGGTCCCCCTAAACTGAAACCGAAAACAGTCCACAGACCCCGTGTAAACGTGCAAAGACACAACGCGATACCGAGCCGGATATTTTTCCAAGCGTGGACTGTGCCGAGAGCAGACTCACGAAAACCATCGCGTCCGAATAAATCCGGCGGCGTCGGAGGGTTGAAGAGACCACCCCAACCAGCATTGACTCACCACCAAACAATAAAACCAGGGGTTGTTACATGTTACATTATCAGTGCCTGCTTTAGGACAGCTGCAACAGCAATACAAACAGGCAAGTGTTAAGAACAATTTAAATTATTCGCAACAACAGCAAAATTTTAACAATTACATCGATTCGCGTTCTAATACATTAAATCCCGCCGAGGTATTTATATAGTGGTTGTGCTCCACATATCCAGAGAATCTAATTTTGAATGCACTATCTATTTTAACAGTCGCGGCGCCTTTTATTACAATACGATCTATTCTTTTCGAAAAATGTTTGGATTTCAAATGAATTGCATCAATAACAGTTGACCTTTTTAATTATCACACAATTTGAAGATAAACATATGATATAACGAGCATAATAATTACGTTGTTATTGCAGACACGTATGCAGCTGTTGCGAGAATGAACGCACGGGTTGAATAATTCTGCAGAATTTATAGCGGTTTCCGGTTCTTATTTTATTGTATCATTTCGGCACAATATTTAGGTGGCAAATAAACTTATCGCTAGATAAAAATGTATTTGCGTTTGACAAACATTATTTTTTTTAGAAACTTGTTTCACCGGCCGAATATTTAGTGCGAAATTAAAAGGACATTGGCCATGAATTTATTAATAATTTCTGTATTATCTCGATGGGTTTTAAACTTGTTATTATTTAATAAAATATCGGCGGATGCTTATGCAAAAAATATCGTAAATATTTGTGCGAGTTTTCTAATTTTAACCGGTGATAAATCAATTTAGAAAATTGAGCTTAATTCTTGCTTATTGTTCTCATTGTTACCATTAAAATTTTTGATAAGTTAGATTACATTTTGATTTGTTTGCTCCACGTTGATCTGCAAGGTCAAGTGATTAAGTAAGTTTTGGAAGGTTGCTCCAAAAATCTCAAAGCCTAGACAATTTTAAGTGTCTTACTATTTGCATGATTTTAATCTTTTAATTGTATTTTTACCCAATCAGATTTATCGAATAAATAAGTAATTGACATTTGCACAATTTTTGTAATAGTCCTGATATTTCGCAAACATTGTTTTTGATGATTAGTAAACATTTTTCAAAATTTCGTTTCGTTTAAATTGAATAAATTGCATGATTCTTCTAACATGACAAAAAATTGCTCCCTTAATTATTATTATATATAATATTAACTGTTCAATATTTTTTACTATAATTATTAGGTTTTGCTTATTAATTAGAGGAATCATAGGTCTTAATCTAACATTATTCGATGTTTTTTAACATTTTTCGTGATTCATCTGTCATTTGACAATATTTTTTGGTATCTCCAAATATCTTATCGACTTAATAATATGTAATAATAAATAATATTTTTTGATATTTTTTAACATTAATTGCGTCAAAAAATTAATTAATCGAAAGACTAAAAATTAAACAAGAATAATTATATAATCGTATAATAAAAACACAAACGGAAATATATGAAAAACAACGGAAAAATGTTGACAAAATTGTGTAAAAAAGATAGAAATTTAACAAGAAATATTTAAACAATTGCTAAATTAAACAAAAACAATGAAATAATTGCAAAATAAACAAAACGCTAACAAAAACAATAAAATAGATGAAGAATAATTAAATAAAGGCAAAAATAATACAAGAATTGAGCGAATTAAGTTTAAAAGAGACAAATTAAACAAAAAGTACTTTTAAACACGATAAATTAAACAAAATAATCGTCAAATAAACGAAACACAAACGAAAATAAATGAAAAACGACAGAAAGTTGTGCACAAAATTTAGTAAAAATATAGAAATTAAACAAAAAATATTTAAATAATTGCTAAATTATACAAAAACAATCGCAAAATAAACAAAACACAAACGAAAATAATAAAATCTAAATCAAGAATAAATAAGAACGGAACATCAACAAAATTGATCGAATTAAATTTAAAAAAACAGACAAAATAAACAGAAAGTATTTAAGAAAAAGATAAATTTAATAAAAATAATTAAATAATCGCAAAATAATCAAAACACAAACCAAAATAATTAAATAAATGCAGAGCGAATAAAAAACAAAAGAAAACGTTCGACAAAATTAACGAATTAAGTAAAAAATAGACTAATTAATCAACAAAAAAAATTAAAAAACTGATAAAGTAAACAAAAATTAATGAAATAATCATAAAATAAATAAAACACAAATAAAAATAATGAAATAAATTAAAAACGAATATAAACAAAGGAAAAACAATCGACAAAATTAAACGAATTAAGTAAAACATAGATGAATTAAACAAAAATAAAAATAAAAAACTGATAAAGTAAACAAAAATAATGAAATTATTATAAAATAAACAAAACCTAAATGAAAGTAATGAAAATAAAGAATAAATAGATAAGAAAGAAACATCAATAAAATTTAACGAATTAAATAAAAAATAGACAAATTAAACAGAAAGTATGTTTAAAAATGATAAATTTAACAAAAATAATTAAATAACCGCAAACTAAACAAAACACAAACGAAAATAATGAAATAAATTAAGAACGAATAAAAACAAAGGAAAACGATCGACAAAATTAAATGAATTAAGTACAAAATAAACAAATTAAACAAAAAAAAATTGATGAGTAAGCAAAAATAATTAAATAATATCATAAAATAACAAACGAAAATAATGAAAACGACTGAAAAACAAAAGATAGCAATCGACAAAACCAGTAAAAAAATAGTAAAAAATAGACAAAAATAATTAAATGAACAAAACAAAATAAACAAAATAAAACGAATAAATAAATAAACAAAACGAGAAATAAATGAGAAACAATAACATAATGAAATTAAACAAAAATAAGATATTACGGAACAAGAACAATTATAAACGAAAATATCGAATTAAACAAAAATTGTGTCTCTAAATTAAAAACTAATGACAAATATATTAAATAAACAAAATAAAAAATAAGAAATGGAATTAACAATAAACGAAAAAAATAACAAATTAAACAAAACATTTATAAAGAAAAATATCGAATTGTTCTTCTAAATAGAAAATAAAACAAACATTTAAAGAATAATAAAGTATAAGCAAAATAATAGACGATATAAGCAAATAATAAAAAAAACTAAAATAACAAATCAACAATAAACGAACAAAGTAACAAATTAAACAAAAAGAATTATAAACAAAAATATCGAATTAGACAAAAATTGTTCTTCTAATAAATAAACAAAATTGACGAAATGGACAAAAAATAAGTAAAGAACAATTTTAAACAAAAAATGCGCCTTAAACAAAATATAAAAGAAATTAACGAAAAATAGACAAAATATAAAAAATAAACAAAAACAACTGAATCAGCAATAAACGAACAAAATAACTAATTAAACGAAAGCAATTATAAGCGAAAATATCGAATTAAACAAATGAAAAATTAACGAAATAAACAAAAATAATTCATGAATAAACAAATTTAAACAAAAAATACGTCTTAAACGAAATATAAAAGAAATTAACGAAAAATAGACAAAATAAACAAAAATAACAGAATCAGCAATAAACGAACAAAATAACTAATTAAACGAAAGCAATTATAAAAGAAAATATCGAATTAAACAAATTGTTCTTCTAAAAATTAAACAAATGAAAAATTAACGAAATGAACAAAAATAATCCATGAATAAATAAATTTAAACAAAAAATGCGTCTTAAACAAAATACAAAAGAAATTAACGAAAATAATAAATAAAATCAACAATAAACGGACAAAAATAACAAATTAAACAAAAGCAATTATGAAGAAAAATATCGAATTAAACAAATTGTTGTTCTAAATATTAAACAATGAAAAATTAACGAAACGAACAAATAATAATTAAAGAATAAAAAATAAAATTTAAACAAAAAAAAATACATCTTAAACAAAATATAAAAATAATTAACAAAAATTAGACGAAATAAGAAAAAATAAACGAAAATAACGAACAAAATCAACAATAAACGACCAAAAATAACAAATTAAACGAAAAAGCAATAACAAACGAAAATATCGAATTAAACAAATTGTTCGTATAAAAAGAGAAATATATTAAACAAAAATAATCAAAGAATAAATAAATCTAAACAAACAATGCGTCTTAAACGAAATATAAAAGGAATTAACGAAAAATAGACGAAATCAAAAAATAAATCAAAAAACAGATAGAATCGACAATAAATGAACAAAAATATCAACTTAATCGAAAACAATTATAAACGAAAGTTTCGAGTTAAGCAAATATTGTTCTTCTAAAAAGAAAACAATTGAAAAATAAACAAAAATAAGTAAAGAATAAACAAATCTAAACAAAAAATACGTTTTGAACGAAATACAAAAGAAATTAACCGAAAATAGACAAAATAATAAGTAAAATAACAAATCAACCAATAAAAATAACAAAATAAACAAAACAATTATAGTTATAGTTATAGAAAATAAAACAAAAATTTAAAGAATAAGCAAAATAAGCAAATAGTAGACGACATAAGAAATAAACAAAAATAACAAATCAACAATAAACCAACAATAAACCAACAAAAATATCAAATTAAACGAAAACAATTATAAACGAAAATGTCGAATTAGACAAAAATTGTTCTTTCCAAATGAAAAATTAGCGAAATGAGCAAAAAATAATTAAAGAATAAACAAATTTAAATAAAAAATGCGTCTCAAACGAAATATAAAGGAAATTAACAAAAATTAGAATTTAAAAAATAAACAAAAATAACAGATAGTCAGCAATTAATGAATAAAGAAAACAAATTAAACTAAAGTAACGAATTAAGCAAAAAATGTTCTTCTAAAAATAAAAACAAATGAAAGATAAACGAAATAAACCAAAATAAGTAAAGAATAAATAAATCTAACAAAAAATGCGTCTTAAATGAAATATATAAAAAGTAACAAAAAATAATTGAAATAAAAGAAAAAAATTTTGTTCGTTGACTCTATTTGTTATTTTAATAGAGTCACAAAAATAACAAATTAAACGAAAACCATTATAAACGTAAATATCAAAGTAGGCAAATTGTTTTTCTAAAAAGTAAATAAACAAATGAAATAAAGAACAAACAAATTTAAAAACAAAATGCTTCTTAAACGAAATATAAAAAAAGAATGAACGAAATTTAAAAAAATCAACAGTAAACGAACTACAAAAAAAAACGAAAACATCGAATTAAACAAAAACTTAGATAAAAAACTAATGAAATGAACAAAAAATAAAGAATAAAGAACAAATTTAAACAAAATAAAGAGAATCAGCAATAAATGAACAAAAATAGCAAATTAAATAAAATCAGAATAAACAAATCTAAACAGAAAAAATATACCTCAAACGAAATTAATCAAAAATAAACGATATACAAATAATAAATAGAACCAACAAACAAAAATAACAAATTAAACGAAAACAATTATGTATAAGCGCAAATATCGAATTCAGCAAAAATTGTTGCTCTAAAAAGAAAATCATTGCAAAATAAACAATATATATATATATATATATATATATATATATATATATATATTATTTTTGTCCAATAAATAAAATAAACGAAAATAAGAAATAAAATAAACAAAATAAACCAAAGTATCAAATACAATAAACAATTTAAACAAAACATGCCTAAACAAATTTCTTTTGTCCAATAAACAAAATAAAGGAAAATAACAAATAGAATAAACAATAAACAAAAAATGCCTAAACAAATTTCTTTTGTCCAATAAAGAACATAAACCAAAATAACAAATAGAATAAACAATAAACAATTTAAACAAAAAAATTTTAAACAAATTTCGTATGTCCAATAAACAAAATAAACCAAAATAACAAATAGAATAAACAATTTAAACAAAAAATGCCTAAACAAATTTCTTTTGTCCAATAAACAAAATAAACGAAAATGACAAATAGAATAAACAATAAATAATTTAAACAAAATAGTTCCTAAACAAATTTCTTTTATCCAATAAACAAAATAAACCAAAATAACAAATAGAATAAACAATAAAAAATTTACACAAAAAATGCGTAAACAAATTTCTTTTGTCCGATAAACAAAATAGACGAAAATAACAAATAGAATAAACAAAAAATGCCAAAACAAATTTCTTTTGTCCAATAAACAAAATAAACGAAAATAACAAATAGAATAAACAATAAACAATTTAACAAAAAATGACTAAACAAATTTCTTTTGCCCAATAAACAAAATAAACCAAAATAACCAATAGATTAAACTATAAACAATTTAAACATAAAATGCCTAAACTAATTTCTTTTGCCCAATAAACAAAATAAACGAAAATAACAAGTAGAATCAGCAATAAACAAAAAAACGCTTAAACGAAGAATAAACAAAACATAAATGTAAAGCAAACAATAAAAAAAAACATTCGAAAAAAAAAGATTAAGAAAACAAATCAGAACGAGCTTCGCGTGCATCGGTTAACACAATTCAAAAGATTCAACAACAAATTAAACGAAAAAAAAAGAATAATTTAAATAAATCGTTATTTTTCTATTTTATTTGATCAATTTTTGACAGAAATAACGAAAAATAAACGGAATAAATTGAAAACAATCGAATTTGGGGAAATCTAAACGAAATAAACAAATTAAACGAAAAAACCTGGAGACTGCCGGTAGATGTGCAAAATCGCAATACAAGCTTTCAATTTTCCTGCTGCACATTGAAACTGTCAGTCATGATATTGTTTGTCACAGTAACTGATATTTTTAACGCACTTCACGTGTCTTGCCATTTTGTCACTACCGAGGCGAATATAGGCCTCCTAACGTGCCATTAAATATTTCACATCAACAACTCAAACCAACTGAAACAAAACAAGGTTTTATCATTAAAATAAGGAATGAAAAAAGCAAGCAATTAAACAAAATAAACTAAAATAGGAAATTAAAGTAAACAAAAAAATGTAGAAAAAACGATATTTTAATTATTTTAATTTTGCAAGATTTCTAAATCGCTATCCGGTGATCCTCTCCGCGTCTCTGAATATTTATGCATCCATTTCAGGATGGGTTTATGGAACTTTTCATTGTTGAAGATGCAGGTATAAAATCCCATTTACTGTTTTAAATGAGCCATGCTGACTACATTTAGGCCAAAACATGCAATAAAATCGGTTGTAAACTTGTTAATACCGGTTGAGACCGATTAGGGCTTCCTTAAGATGACTTTATCATGAGTTAAAATGAATTAAGTACCATCAATCTTATCTGTTTACGAATTTAATAAATTATTAAATAGTATTATTGTTGGTTTGGTGGAAATTTACAGTGTTTTTTAAGTCGTGGATGCTGCAAATTTTCGCAAACCAATTAATTATTAAGTGACGTCCAGAATAACTTGGGCATAATGTAAACTAATCTATTTTCGAAAAATAGAAAAATAATTGGGTTAATTGCGTATATGGTTTCCTTCGAAAATCAAAAAATTTGTTATTCAAATAAACATTCTAATTGCCTACCAATTACGCCCGGTGGCAATGAAATGTTTGTAATTTGCGTTAAAATTTCTCAGATAAATATTTGTACCTATAATTTTGTATAATGATATTTTTTTAAGTTTGCAGCCAAATCAACTAAAAATATTCTTCTTGCCATCGAAGTAATTTGTGTAATTAAATTAAACTAAAACTAAAGCTATAAGCTAATGACCTGTACGTTTAAAACCTATCTAATCACATGTTATTGGTCTTTAAATGTGATAATAGTATTCGTGACATACAAAATTGTGTATTTTTCATTTTAATCTGGGCAATGTCAACTTGATGATAAGAAAAAGTATGTTTAATCAGCAAATATAAAATCAATGCCACTTTTTGCTACCGCACTAAATCTACAAAGAAATATTTTTTGTTTCTGCCCGATACCAATTACATTTTTGAGGCTTTTTATCGCACATTGTTTGTAAACTACAGAATATCCCAATAAAAGTATTTAGTCTGTTGCCAGTACAACTGTTCACTCGAAAAATCGTTTTTATTTAAACGACCTTCTCCGACAATTGAAAAGCAGGCAGTAAATCCAACTTGCTGAATAATTTTCCATTGTTCATTGATGGACAGACAGGTAGAAAGTTGTTATAATATCTTTCCTTGAACATTATCCCTATATTCTACTAGGTCAACCGTTGCCAAATCTATTTTTATGCACAAGACAAATTTTATTTCCGATTGTCTAGTTAGCTAGCACACAGATTCCTCGATAATAACTAATTATTCTGTTGCTAACGAGTACACGAAAAAAAAGTCAATGGGATGGATTGATAGTTGTAACATCGACAGAACATAAATCTCAATCGAATAAATATTATTATAAATAAACCTATTTTTAAATGCTTCAACATCACGGATATTTTTGAAGCTCTCAGGTAGGTAATTATATAGTTTCTCATCCCGAATTATTTACATAATTTATAAATTACGAGCTGTTGAAGGATTGTTAATATGAGCGCTCGTTTTTAAGGTCGAAAATAGAATAAATGTATGTTTTTAGATAAATATCGGTGGTTATTAGAAACATTTACAGGCGGTATACTTTTCAGGCTGCAATTAGAATGAAACAGAAAAGGAAGTGGCCAATAAAAAAGGTTTTCTCGAAACTCGCAACAAATTCAAATAAATCAAGCGAAATGCAATTATAAATTCGTTTTTGTACGTTTTTCTTTATCTTCAAAATGATTTTTTCAAATACAAATTAAACAATAGAAAAAAAGTCTCAATAAAAATAAAAAACTCGGATTTGACAACTTTGCGACCTCTACCGGTAAAGCTGTTATTGACGAAAATACCCTTCACGTTAAGAAACTCAAATGCAAAACTTTTATGCTAGGTTTACATGAGCAAGCAATTTGTGACAGAACTTCTAAGAGAACTTGCATTTACATATAAGCAAGTTATTTGCGCAAATATTAGCTGCAAACACTACGGATAGTACCTGCAGCAAGTAATTCTGTAAGTACGAATAAAGCAAATAATTTATTTGTATTTTAAATTATTATTAAATGGAGCTGAAATTCAGAATATTGCAATTATTAAATAATTACCACGCCATTACTTCATGTTGAAATAAATGATTCAAAAATTCACCTAAGATGGCGCACGAACCCATAACCTTTGGATTACAAGCCCAACGCTATGCCAATTTAGCTAAATTCTGACTGTTTACACGGTAGACTTGCTAGACCGCCCTCCCTAAGTGTTATTGCCGCAACTACTTTCGACAAGTTTTGCTTGAGTGTACCCTCGGAGTGTTTAAACTATGCAAATAAATTAGCAAGAACTCTCAGATAGAGACTTGCGATAGTTTTTCTTGTTGTTAAATTGGCTAAATATACTTTAACTGTTCGGTGACCAAAGGCGCGGACTAATAAAAGCACGTGCTAACAAATCAGTTGGCTGAAATTGTTAAAATTTTAAGGCGCCCGTACCCAACACACAACATTACAAAGCTCAATATGTAAACAAATTTATAAGCAGCGGAAGAAATCAGCAGACGGGTATTTGCGCATACTCTGCTCTTACCCAATACACAACATTATAAAGCTTAATATATAAACAAATTTATAAGCAGCGGAAGAAATGAACAGACTGGTATTTTTGTACCGTTTAAACCGGGCTTGTACGTTTCGACGCTCACGTTTTTATTACGTAATGTCCACATGCTTACTATTTTTACTCAGTGGCTGTCGTATTGCCGGGCGACACCATACATTTAAATGATGTTTAATTTTCATGGTTTGCTGCGACTTGGGTACCCCAGCCAACAAAGACGTCATATTCACGTCATTTTTTGTCATACTTTACGTCATTATGACCTAATACATGACGATAAAAAGACGTCATTTGGAAAAGTGAAATTGACATTACTTAATAACGTGAAACAGACGTCAGTTACTGACGTAAAATAGATGTGCTGCTATTTTTTCAATAAAGTTTGATCAATACTGGAATGGGTAGTGGGCTGGCAATAGGATAATCGATTGTTTCTTATTTAAAAAAAATACATTTATTTTAGCGTACGTTTCGGAGTTCTTCTGCATTCTTTCTCAGAGCTGGCAGGTAGAAGAACTTACAAACGTACGCTAAAATAAATGTATTTTTTAAATAGCAAACAACCGATTATCATATTGTCAGTCCACTGCCCGTTCTAATATCTAGAAGAACGTTACATCTAATGTTTTTATCGATACTATCAACTAATAAAGTGTTTATAATAATTAGTGAAGCATTAGATGACGTATATTGACTTATTTAGCTGCTGCATAATTATAAAAATTCGGGCCGTCACCTTTTTATTTTAATTAATTTCACGTTATATCCTAAATGATTTCATCTTAACTTAATTTTTCGGCTGACCAGCGATAACAATAGCAATATTGCTATTATCGCCATCCTCAAACGCAATGCCGTACATAATGAGTGAGGTTAGATTCGTAAAACGTCCGGATTGTTATTGTGTGGTGGCGTTTGCATAAGATAGTAAAGGCAGAGACCAATAGAGGGCGCGTTGCTTGTCCTAGTTCGACGTCAAACGTACGTCAACAGGACGTCTTAAAAATGACACATAAAATACTTCAATAGGACGTCATTTGTTCGATTAAAAATGACGTCTAATAGACGTCACCTATTGATCATATGATGTTATATTCATGAATATCACAAAAAATGACGTGAATAAGACGTCATTCTGCTGGCTGTGGGAATAACTTTCATAAATGCAGACGCAATAGTTGGGCGGGTGGGTGAAACCCAATAGTTATAAATACTGGACGAATAGATTAGACTTTCGGGACGCAACCACCCGCCCAGCATTATGCCATTAAATTAATAGATATTATCCCACACCTGCGATGTTTCCGCAAATATACTGCAGAAAGCGATGAACATAAATTGCTATTTAAATAAATCCTAACCTAACCTAAAAATTGACAACTATCATTTATACTGTTGTGCAATGATCTTGCAGGAACGTCACAGGAGGGGATTTCATCTAAGAATTGGATAACGCAATAGCCGGGTGGGTCTGCATAATTATAAATACTGGACCAATAGATTTAACTATGGGGAACCACGCACCAGCCCAGCTGTTGCGTTATCCAATTATTGAATGTTTCTGCAAAAATATTGCAGCAAGCGATGAATATAAATTGTTATTTAAATAAATGCTAATATAACCTAAAAAATTGACAACTATCATTTATACTGGTGTGCAATGATCTTGCAGGAACGTCACAGGAGGGGATTTCATCCAAGAATTGGATAACGCAATAGCCGGGTGGGCGGGGTAGTGGGGGTCTGCATAATTATAAATACTGGAAAAATAGAGTTAACTATGGGGAACCACGCACCCGCCCAGCTATTGCGTTATCCAATTATTGAATGTTTCCGCAAAAATATTGCAGCAAGCGATGAATATAAATTGTTATTTAAATAAAGAGAAAAGAAACACTTCTTATCTTTAATCTCCAAAATTAAAATTTTAATTAAACTAAATCCTAACCTAACCTACAAAATTGACAACTATCATTGGTACTGTTGTGCGATGATCTTGTAGGAACGTCACAGGTGGGGATTTCATCCAAGAATAGGATAACGCAATAGCCGGGTGGGAGGGGTGGTGGGGGTCTGCATAGTTATAAATACTGGACCAATAGATTTAACTATGGGGAACCACGCCCAACTATTGCGTTATCCAATTATTCAATGTTTCCGCAAAAATATTGCAGCAAGCAATGAAAATAAATTGATATTTAAATAAATCCTAATATAACCTAAAAAATTGACAACTATCATTTATACTGCTGTGCAATCTTGCAGAAACGTCACAGGTGGGGATTTCATCCAAGAATTGGATAACGCAATAGCCGGGTGGGAGGGGTGGTGGGGGTCTGCATAGTTATAAATACTGGACCAATAGATTTAACTATGGGGAACCACGCCCAACTATT
>JARJEC010004362.1:0-20114 GCA_030264575.1 Tachinus sp. AB-2021 | reverse complement strand
CTGCTTCTGCAGAGATAGAAGAAGTCATTATTGGTGTTTCCATTCAAGTAACCTATATATATATATATATATATATATATATATATATAATTTAAATATATTTAAAATAATGTTAAAAGTTTATACTTCTTTGAAGGTTACTTGAATGGTAACACCAATAATGACTTCTTCTATCTCTGCAGAAGCAGTGATTACAGTTTATATATCAAGCATTTAGACGCTAAGGATGTTGATTAACAACAATTTTTATTCAATGTAGTTTATTTTTAGAACGTTGATGCATATTGAGTACATTGAACCTATAATAAAGAAAACGTTTAAATTTATTAGTTCATAAATCTAGTTACAAAAATTTACATGGATTCCGAAATATTTTTTTTTATAGATTTTTATCCAAAAATATGTAATAGGAATGATCTTTTGCAAAACTTTTAAAATTGTTGTTTTACTTATCTCACTTAAATTAGAAATATATCTGATACTATGCAAGCAAGAAATTATTTAATACAGGTTTGGATGTAATGTCTAATTTTAATAAACAATATTTTCATGGCGTTCTCTGTAATTTTATTGGAAATTATAACAGTAGATTTATACTATTTTGTTACATATTAACAAAAACAAATAAGTTCTCAAAATGTCTCCTATTAAATTAAATAATTTTTGTTTCCTTTTTTTTAATATGCTTCGTCTTTTTAAATATTTAAAGTGTGGTACTGTTGGATAGATAATTGGACAAAATACAAAATATCCTTAATTTATATATTATTTATCCATAATTTTATTTATACATTAACCATTTGTAGCGTGGACATCAAAAACTATTTAAAAAAATTATGAGTCCTTGGAAGATACAGTGGAAGTGAAACCTTTAATTTCATTATAATGTAAGTACGCTGACTAGTTTTTTAATTTGATACAAACCAATAAAATAATTGCAAATGTTTGTCACGTGCTAAGAAACAAGCAATCAGACATTATTATAGTGCGAATTTTCAATGTGGCATTATTATACTGAGAATATAATTTCGACAAAAATCTTCAACAATCTTCAACGATATAAATCCATTGATGTTTGTTATTAATAAGTGAAAATACAATACGTGTTGTATTTTAGCTGAGGTACGCCAATTGCTATTTTTTTGTTATTACTTTATATATAATAAATATATCCGTCACATGTCATCTTTTTCTTAAGTTATTATTATGAATGTGTGTGTATGGCTCATTCTATTCTCTTTCTAAACATAATAACGATTAAGAATCAATAATTTTTTTGAAATGTCAATTCATCCAAACCCTACATTGGAAAATATTATATCGTTAGGACTAAAATTCGTGGCATTTAAAAAAAAATTGAAAATATGCGTACGTAATAATTTTCTGTTGATAAGTTATCGCAGAAACAATGTAAAAATGATAAAATAGGAATTAAAGTGTGACAGTAATATGACAGTAATTTAATATAATTTATGACATTGACATTTGTATACGTTTATACTAGACTTATTTAAGAATATATAACTAATAATATATAAAAAATCTAATTAAATACCACATAATTCTGCGGTTTTTCTCAAGTTTGTTGCCAAAAAGCAATAATCACAAGAGAAAGCTCAGGCAATAAACTTTTGAAAAAACTTGAATTATTCTCCCATTATTCTCCCAATATTCTCAGTCTTTAGTATTATTACTACTGAAAATTAAAAGTCAATATCAGTCTCATATATATTATTTACGTACAGCCCCTCCGACACTCATTACACTACGCCCGACGGATACACAAGCCAATGCATTCAGTAAATACAAGCGTCACTAGTAGAACTCATTCTCTTTCGTCATACCTCTACCAGCTCCACTCTATTTGTTTACATTCTGACTCTCTGCTTTTTTGGACTCTTGTCTCAATATAAAAGTTTTTAGTAGATTGAATAGTAATTATAAAATAAACAAAAGACAGGATAACATTTTATTAAGCGTTAGCGGATTTTAATTCTTAAAATACCTAAAAGGTACATACAATTCAATTAATCTATAAATTAATTGTGAAGCTTCTCGTTGTTATTACTGTATTTCACTTTTTAGATGTTTATTGTTAACTCTTTTACACATAATTATTATAAAATAAAATCTAATTTTAATACTTATTAAAACAATAATTGTTAATCTACACTTGAAAGGAACATTTGGTATATAATTTAACCAATTGTACTACTATTCTCATTTTTGTTTTAAATTTCATAACCCTGAATATTAACATATTTCGATTAATTAAATTTAATACGTTATTTGTTTCAAAATTCCTATTGATTTGATCTTAATTAATGCATTCACTTTATATTATTAAGTTAAGTAGTTAATATAAAATATTTATTATATATTCGGAGGTAAAAAAGAACGGCCTTAATAATGTCACAGTTTGGTTAAGTAAGCGAAGAAAAAAACATATCACGTTTCACAATGACGCTGCGGGAGCGTTTCATTTTTAAAACGACTATAAAGTTGCACGGGCGACGTGTAATTTAATAAAATAATTTTTATTCCTAATTGGGCGTGATTTATTAATTAATAGTTATTGCGATGTCTAATAGATTTTATGGTTAGTTTAGTATTTAACGAAACATATTTGGCAATTTACTAACACAGATAATTTCAGTGCTTGTATTAGTTTTATTAGTTAAGGCGTATATTTAATTATAGCGTGCATATATAGAACATAATTTTATTAGGACAAAAAGTAATAGTGAATGAAAGCTTTTTCAAGATAAGAAACAATAGTAATTAAATTAATAGAAAGATACAATTTGGGACCGTGTGTAGTTTAATAATTAAATTATTAACGATACATATACATAACAATATATTAATTGTTTATACTAAATATTTAAATTATACTGTAAAACTCTAATTATCCTATTGTTACAGATCTAATTTATGCTTAGAATTTGCGGTTTGTTTGCACTGATTAATCGAAATCATTGTTGTGTGAAATGTTTACAGTATGTAGAACAAGCCGAAGCTAACCAATTTACGTATGTACCAACACATTCCATAGGTGTAAAATTTAACAATTTTGACTAGCGATAGCAATCTTCATTGTCAACTAACACGATAACTTTCGGGACAATGACAAATAATCACTGAATATCAATATATTAAATCACGTGCCCACGCTATGAACTCAGATTTATCTTATACAAAAAAGTGTTTTATATTAGTTCATCTGATCGAGTTAGAGAAAATAATTGTAATTTATTATTTTAGAAACGACTTAGTTTGATTTCAAATATAAAAACATATTAATTTAAATTAAAATGATGTTATATTACAAAAACATTTTTGAAGTGAAACCTTTTAAATTGATATATGAGTCCGAAAAGGCAAACAGGCAAATTGGAAATATTTCAGGGAAGCGGGTAGGGATACTGGGGATACAGGCAGTGAGCAATTGGGACTGGGGACGCGTACATCGTATTCACTGACCCTAGAGCGTTGTGCAATGAGTGGGAGAGTAACTGTACTTAATAAAAAAAGACGGATAAAAAATATGACATTGACGTTGACATTTAATTTTCAGTATAAATATTATAATAAAGTTGAATCGGCTAAATTTGAAAAAGGGAACATGTTTTTTTAATATTTTAAGAGTCCACAGTTAGAGCAATTTATACCAGTAATTTTACCTATTTAAGACAGAAGAAAATATATATTTTTATTACTAGAAAGAATCGTAAGAAATGGGTATGTTTCAAAATTGTTTTAGTAGTAAAATCTTTAAATAACCAAAAAATTTAAATGTTCCCTTTTCCAAATAATCGATTTAATTAAAGGTTTCACTTCTTCTGTGAGTGTTCCAAGCACAGTTGTACAGTGTTCCGAGCACACCATTTTTATTCCAATAAACACTCATATATGGCAAAAATACATAAAAAATATGTTTGCTTCATATAATATATTAAAAATATATCGTGAAATTTCAGAATTAATAGTGTGACGTCGTAACTTAAAAACCATTATTATTGATTTAAGACAATAAACAAGCTGAAAATATTTTTTTGTAGAAAAAAGAATTGCTAAACAACATAATAAGAAAAGATCTAAACTTTCTTCCTCAAGACAAAGTTTCATTTGACACATGCTCGTAATCAATATGACCCATTTATTAGAGTAGATTCATCTGTTGTCATTTTTGGATTTGCTAAAAACTTTTAGAACATTGAAACTGCTGAGCAACATAAATTATCAACAGATGTCTTTAGTAATTTTGTTAGTCAATTATCAATAAAATAATGTTCAAAAGTGCCCAGTAAGCATATCACATAAAATTTAGTTTAGTAATTTATATTACACTTTTGCACGAATCATTTTTTGTACGATGCGTAGTTTTTCAGATATGCAATCTAATAAATCGGCCAACCGGTATAATGTAATAGCTATTTACGATGTTAGATTTGAAGAAAATATTCCAAGTTGAGTACCAACAATCGTACAATACTTGCAAGAATTCGTTTGCACCGTACATTGTACATAGTTTTTGTACTTGCATCTGTAAAATCAAGCAAAACAAATTTAATATTGCAACATTGCAAACAAAACATTCTAAATTTAACAAATGTCTATTTTATTTGTCAAAATGCATAAAATACATTAGAATGTTAATAATCGATTGTAGGTTATTTTGAATTGTCACTTTTGAAGGATAATTATTACTGGTTTATACTAACGATGTTGCCAAGTCAGCGTGAGATTTTATTTTTTTACCGCACGCTCAAACTGTACTTTCGCGCACGCGAGTATAAAGATAAAACTGTAATAGTACACCCAATACCGCTAATAGTAAACGTTTTAAAGTGTTGGCATTTCGCATAGCAACTTGTTTTTAGATACCGATTGTTCAAATAATACTTTTCAAAAGACTGGTTTTGGTATCCCTAGGTTTTTATTAACATTTTAACTAAATATTATTTGTTTTAAATTACTGTATCCTAATAATTAATGGGGACTTGAAAACATGTATTTTAAATTTTGAAATATTTGAAACAATGAGTTATAAACTATTGTGTAATTTAATTTATAAGGACACAAGTATGAAAATAGATACAGAACAAGAGAACCAAGCGCCACTGGCATTGTATTTTTATTATCTGCATATGTGTGTGATTCAATTATTCTGCAACTAATTACCATACAAAACTAAATGTAACATTATGTTAAGCCAATTACAAATCGCACCTTAACATAAATTGATAAAACCGTATGTAAAACTACAACACAATACAAAAATCAGTTAACCGAGTGAATAAAATAATTTAAATAAACCTTTCCTATAATTATAGAGCATGTACAAAAATGTTAGGATAATCATTTTGCACTCATTGTGTTGATATTTCCTATTACCCGAGGCTCAAGCATTAAAATCAGCATTAAAATTGCAGTACAAAAATGGAAATATGCTTCTAACCAAGGAAGTGTGTTGATATTTGTCGAATTAGCTACAACCAAATACATACGTAAATGTCACCAACATGACTGATAGGAATCTATAATTATGAATACAATATATAAGCAACAAATGTGTAATTGGGTTTCGCAAGTTATTGTGAAGACATTTGTAACATATTTAAGGAAAAGAAAAGCGATTTTTATAAATGTTTTTAGTGGATTATTATTTCCTGTTAAAGTTTTAAAAGAAACTTTTAAAAGCTACATCTTTGTTGTTATAGATGTATAATTTCCTGTTGCAGTTCTGATTTTACTGATAGTTTCAACGCTATATACTGTATATATAATTAGGTACGATAAAATTTATATTCGTTTCGTGTTCGGTACGCGCCAGTCGCGCGAATTCCTTATCAGGATCGGACCGTGTTCGAGTTACGCAACATGAAATACTACCTACTGATAAAAAGGGTATCGGATACAACTTTCATAATATAGATCAAGCGGACACTGCACACTCATTATATACAACAAAGTGACCAGATGGAGAACAGAAATGCTACTCATTCTTATAATTCTTATTTTTAGAAACATGTTTGTATTACAACTTTAGCATAATATGCTTTTAGTTTTTAAATTACAAAGTCCGCAATGCATAAACAATATATCCTAAAGCAATACACTCAACAAAATTATCACATTTTCAAAACTAGAATATATTATGTATTCGATATACATAAATGACTTTCACAACAATAAATCCTAGTTTGAAATCATAGTAAAAAGGCAAATCAAAGAAATGAATTATCTGTACAATAGTTCAGCTATTGTACAGATAATTCATTTCTTTGATTTGCCTTTTGATAAAATATCGAAACATATTAAATATATAAATTTGTAAAATGTACACAGAGTGTTTTAACGTTTATTTGTGATTAAAGTTTTACCAAGAGATGGTTAAACTAATAACTATAAAAGAAATTCAATTTAAAGAGGGGAGAAATCTAGATGCATTTAAAATAATAACTACGAGTTAATCTCGTCACAGCTTAAAAAAAATTAAAAAATGGTCAGGGAACGGATAGAGAACACGATTTGCAACGGCTTATGATTTGAAAAAAAATAGATTAATTAAATTTTTTCCATTAATTTTTATTTTATTTTAATTAGATTTATTAATTTAAAAACGAAAAATTGCGAACGTTTCAGGAACTAACTGTTTAACCTTCCTCAGCGCTAGAGAGAAGAAGATAATGAATTTTAGAGTTACATTATTGATATTGATATTAAAAAAAATTATTTAATACTTTTACTATTGATATTTAAAATTATTTGAATTTAAAATTAAGAAGAGAGAAATTTTTTACCCCACTTAAGTTATTAAAAATTGTTCATTATAATAATCTAACTATAATATAAATAATATTTCTTTAATAATTTAATTGTTATACTAAATGTGCATTATAAACTGATTAACGATTAAACTATAATAATTAATAATAATAAAGCAAATGTGTGAAACAAGACCAAAAAGACAAAAACTTCAATTTGATAAAAATCTAAAACATATATAAACAAATATACATGATATTACTTTCATAGTTATTTTTTAACTAACATGGTATGGATAAGACATTATTTTTGTTAATTAATTTGTTAATATTATGTTTCAGTTGTTTTGTCTTAAGTAGTTACTTTTACTTGCTATTGCGTGATTGTTTCCGCCAATTATAATTGCTTTATTGTTATTTTATGCAAGCTTATTTTTATAGGCAATTATTGTGTTTGAAAACTGCAGTTAATGTCATAGCTATTGCACAAAAACCCTCCAATGTTTTTCACCAGAATGAGATTGATAGATGGAAAACAAGATCTTGAAAATCAACCATAAAAAGCAAAAAAGTAGATGATTGTTGTGTTACTTTCATTATATAGGTAAAATCTATTGTAAAGTCGTTTAAAAAATTATATAACAATTATAACAGCTACAAATAATATCTTAATAGTCTTTTTGCATGTATCGGGGTGTCAACAATGTTTGGGAATTGATTAATAAGCATTCAAATATGCACTTATGGTAGTACAGAAAAAATAATAACAGAGCTCTTCCTTAGGCGGAATAAATAAGAAATAATTATTATTTGCAAATATTTTACAATGTTTTGATAATTAAATCAAGAAAAGTTTCTAAATTTAATCAAATTTTGTAATAAATTAACATTTTCCTATAAACAGATTGAGTGGTAAAATTGCTGCTAGATTATTTTTCATTGAATGAAAACCAGAACTGCAAACGCCTAAGAAAAAAGAAAATAACAATTTGATTATTTTATGTGTGCAATACTGAATTTGACATACACAGAAAAAGTGTAGTTTTGTTGCAACTTAAAAATCTTTAATTATTGTTGACACCAAATTTGACAATTTAGCGCTTTTTGTAAGTAGTTGATTTGTCATGATTAGAAGCAGGAAGCTGCTGATCTTGGTTTCATAATAGTTGTTTTAATAGAGAAAATGAAAATATTGTATTTTTGAATAAGATCAATTTTTGGTATTATTTCCTATTTTTTTTTATATTTACAACCATAAACCAATTTATTTATTATACATTCAAATTCAGTTTATTGTAGCTGACAGTTTTCTTTAGCAAATATTTGTGATTTGTTGGTGTTTAATGCTGTTTGTTAATCTATGATTATGAGTAGTATGATCTTCAACTTTTTTTAATATAAAGATGTAATCTCTGTTGTTACGGAAAAAAAATTATTATTATTTCTCGTTACGATCTGATGTTATTATATAGATCGATATGAATACAAATAAATATATGTATATCTAAAAATATATCTCTAGTTATAGAAATAAATCTGTAATTCGTTTATTAAATACGTTCAATCCCAGTGCTACTTCCCACTCGAAATTACGTATAGACGTAATTTATAGAAATATGGAATACCAGTTTATTGATTGAATTATGATTCCACTAAGTTCTTCCATGTTCACGCTCCTGCCCTGAGTAATGAATTATTTTCCTAAGATTTCCGCTGTCATATGTCCATGCTCGCGACCTTAAGGACCCTACTGTAAAATTGAGCTGTTTAAATTAAATTGAAAAAATTATATTTAAAACATTAATTTTTACTATCATTTTTATTTGTGAATAGGGTGAGCCTTCACCTTAATCTAATGCTATATTAACACACTATATAATTACAAAATTAGTTTATTTTATCTTTTTACATTTTAGATTTTTTATATTACACGCATACGCTACAGTTGGTAAGCCGAACTAAACGAAGAGGATCAAGTTAACCTATGTTAAATTTTAAAACAAATATCGAATCTGATGACGACACCGGTATTTTACAGAATTGCCAACCACATCCAGTCGTCTTGAGCGAACTAGAGCAATTCCGCTAAAGATAACTACATAAGTATAGACTGTAGACCAACAAAACATGTAATATCATTTTTTTTGTGACCTGATTTTAATATAAAAATTAAGCCAACACATAACAGTTTCTTATTTGGTTTAAGGCTATCTATGTATTTACTAATTTTTTTTCAGACTTTATTCTGGCAAGGTTATTTTTGAAATGCATGTATATACATTTTTTTTCGTATTTAGAAATCTGTTTATCAGATAATTTAATAGTATAACCAAGATACACTGTTATTGCTAGCAGAAACCAGTAGAATGATATCAGCATAATTACTAATTATTTTATTTTTGTTATTATATTATTATTTATTCAAAATATAATAAAATATAAAAGGGTCAAAAACATTTTTTAGGGCGCCCATATCTATTTTTACGTTAGTTTACCCTTTTGATAACTATTGAGTAGATGCGATCTTAAATGATTATATGTTTTTCCTATAATTTTACATTTGTATAACTTGTGAAGTAAGATATTATGGTTTGTACTTTCAACCGCTTTAGAAAAATACCCTTTTGATAACTTTTGAGTAGATGCAATCTTAAAATATTATATGTTTTTCCTATAATTTTACATTTGTATAACTTGTGAAGTAAGATGTTATGGTTTGTACTTTCTACCGCTTTAGAAAAAATACAACTTTGCTATAGTACCTATATAGGAACATTTTTGTTTTTGTATTTTTTTTAAATTTATAATCATGTTGGTTTTCTGACACTAGCGGTCTTTTTCCACTAATAAAAAATGCATTATTTTTTTTGCAATTATAGTTTATATTTTTATAATAGTATAATCGAGTTTGTGTATCTCCACATATCGGTCTCATAACAGCAATTTTTAACAATTCAGTGATCAACTTGAGACTATTTTAAATAACGCAGTAGTTAATACAAATATGTTACACTAATAAATAATAAACAACGTAATATTTCAAAAATATTGTTTGATATTTTTGACTTTTAATTAATTAAAACCAGTCATAAATCAGCATACAAGAATAGATAGTTGCATTGGTTTTAATTTCGCGACGCAGCTAGTTATGTCGTTACAAATATAAAATAAAATTATAATTTTATTATAAAGTACAAGATTTCTTTTTATCTGATTTTATGAGCCACATTTCTTCAATTAACATAAATATAAAAACCACTATGAATACAAAATACGTAATACAAAACTCTAGTGGCTCAAATTTTCAATGAAAATACTATGTTTTACTTTGCAAATATTATATTAATCTAACAATATGAACAATCAATTTCAAAATATAAATAAGTATTTTTAAAATTTCGGGAACTACTTTCAAGGTGAAATGGATAACACCTGTCCAAAAACTGTTATTGTAGTAAATAATTTAAAAAATTAAAAAAGCAAACAGAATGTAAATCAAACAAGCCAATAATTTAAAGTTTTTAAACTGGTTATAAAGAACATTAAAGATTCCTAAAATTACGTCATTATTTCATGATCTAAAGACAAAGTTCAGACATAGTATTATTTGCAACAAAAAGTTATATGACACTGAATTAAACAATAATGCAACTATGTGGGATATTATAAATAGTCGAACGGGTTCTCAGAAATCAAAAAATAGAAACATTGAGGTCGTTTTGTAATAACAAAATAGTAAATGATGATGTGAACAATATACTTGCAAACCATTTTGTAACAGCTGCAGCAAAAGAAGCTATAGAGCACGTTGGAAATACATATACATGTTGTTTTTTTTTTAAGTATCCACCCTAGATAACTCAATTTCTATTTCGAGAGGGACATCTTTTGACATATTTTTGACAGGTGTGTCAGCTTCCCTCTCCGCTCCAACAAACACCTTTCAAATTTTTTAAATGGGATCGCCCACTTTGTGACACCTCATTTGAATGGTCTTTATGTTCGTAATTTAACGGTGCCAATTTTTATTTTATTTTAAATGTTTAAATATGCAGTCTGAAATAATTAGTTCTTAAAATAATATGAAATAGGCGAAACATTTAAAAACCTGAAAATGTGCAGATAAAATAGTGACATTAAGACCTTTCAAACGACAAAGTGTTTATTGGAAGGGAGTTGAAAGTGGCAGATATGTCAACTGTATATCAAAAAACAACCTTTTTTAAACAAAAATTGTCATGCTTCCAGATTTTTAAATGTTTCGCCTGGCCCCATACAGGCAGTCCCCAGTTCAACTCATTCCCAGAGTTGGAGTAGGGAGGGACGCGTGCATTCCCTGGGTGGATGCGCATAAATAAAAAATATGACACAAATGTAGAAAAATTAAAAAATAGTGAGTATACTTATATTATAATTAAAATTAGAGTCGAAGTGAAAAGAAAAGCAGTAAAATATGATAATAGGATATGATTTGAGAATAAATGTGATTTTTACAAGATGTATGAGAGAGGAAACGTATGACAAGATTAGAAAGTTAAATATAAATACAGATATAACAGAATGGGCAATGTAAATAGTGAAATACTAAGAATGCGAAAACAAAGAACGGAGTATTTGATAAAGCTGGAAATGTTTCTCGACATGACAGACAAGAAGAAAAACAAGAGTGAAAGATTCTATAGATACAATAAGAGATATATAGAGATTATGGAAAAGATAGGTCTTCATATTTAACAATAATAAAATCAAATAAAAAACAAAAAATGATTGCTGGAGTTAGATGTAGAAATGAAGAAATAGTGAGCAATTATTGCTTAGATGAATGTATGAAAACGTGTAGAATGTGTGGAAATACAAACTCTATAGCACTAGCTTAAAAAATGCGCAGAATTGAGTGGAAAAAGTAGGTAGACATAGAATTTTGAAAGAAAGTAAAGAAGAATTGGAATGGCTAAAAAATGTTCAAAAACGGATATAAAAACAGGAATGTGCAAATAATTGAAAATTGTATTAGTGTTATTGTATTGTATATATTATATAAGTAAGATGTAAAAAATAATGTTTACATTTTTGTTTCGTCCTTTATGACATTGTTAGCTGATCCAGTTTTATATGAATCAACTTCTTTACAGCATGTGCAGATGGAACTGCGCGTCAAAACTAAATCAGCGTTCACTTAGTACGACTACTAAGCATAATTAGAAATAACAGAAAAACAGAAATAGCAGCATTTTCAATAAATGTCTCTTCCATGGTTTCATACTGTCTAGTACGTTATTTATTACAATTATCACTTATAGAGCTAACATATTACAAATTTTATTAACTGTTAATAATGTTTCTAGAAAAACTTTACGTTTACATTGTGTTTAGTAATTATAATATGCAACAAGCAAACAATCGTATTAATTTTTGAACTCTTATAGACTCAAATTATCAATAAAGTTGTGGTGCAATTTGAAACAGAAAAATAAAACATCTTATCTTTTATTTTATTTCAAAACCATAATTTTATGTGAAGATGTAGAATAGTTGTATCTTTAAAAGTATGGTATTAAAAGATTTATATCGACCTGTTTTTAAACTTTATAAAAATAGAAATGTATATATTGACTTTAGGAATATGTATCCACTAATTTAATTGATTTTATATTTTTGTGTATCTTTTATTGTACCATTTATGTAAAGGCCACTGCCGTATAATAAAATTATTATTATTTATTTACAAATTCATCCTATAAATTGAACAATGAGAAATTTTGAATATATAAAACAGTTTTTTAATGTAAAAATTTATTGTTTTTTAAAGCATCTGTAAATCATCATTTTTCAAATGTTCAAAACATATCTTTTATAATAAGCCGTTTCTTTACTAAGTCTCTTAATATATAAAGATGTATACAAAAATAGAATTTTTGTATAAAATAGAACATTGCAATATTTAATTGTATAACAAGATATATTTGTATCTTATTCAAGTGTGCTTTATACACATAATACATGATAATTTCTTGGCTGTATAAGGTATATACATATATTCACACAATTATATTCTTAACAATAATGTTTCTGTTTTTTGATATTTAATTATATAAGTATAAGAACAACAATTATAACTTTCTTTCTTATTGAAGGGTTTATTGTTGTAAGACATATCGGTGTTAAAGTTCAAACGTTTGTAGAAGATATTGTTGTGAAATGTTCAATTGCTTTATTTTATTCTTTGTTTTTTTTTTCTTCAAATTAAAATAATAAATTATTTTATATGTTTGTATTTACACGTTATTACTTGTTTATTTTGTAGCGACCGACACGCGACGGTGTTAAATTGACTTAACGCCGTTGCAACCACTTAGCTTGTACATTGCGACCAGCAAATAATATGACCATAGTAACAAAATTAATAATAAAAAATTGCAAAATGCAACAATTTTATTTACAAGTGCTGAACAAATTTTTATTTTATGTCAATTTTTACATTGTATTTTATGTTTCATTGGCGGACTTAAAGTAAATACAACGTAAGGGTAGGCTAACAATAGGGGCTTACATGTACATACATGTATTTTTACTTAAAAAAATAATACTTAAATAATTTTTTTTTCTGCAATGTCGAGTTTTATTTATTTATGGTATAATTTAATAATAATTATTATTATTTTTATTGCGTATTTATTACCCGCCATTAAATCTGCTTAGGGCGCTTCAGACCTTTCCGGATTAGGTATATCATATTTTGATTGTCAATTGTTGTAAATTATTTAAATTTATTTAATATATTATATTCTTTTTAATATTTATAACTTATTACATAATATGCATATTTTTATTATCAATTTTCTTAAATTGCAGCATAATTCAATATAACTGTATTAAATATGAATGGAATGTTTACTTTGTCGTTGGAAAAATGTTTATTATTCGAGTGAGATTGTAAATTAATAACAACAGATATGTCAGACACTCTTCATAGGGGGTCCGGAACCGCTGAATTGTACGAGAGAAGCAGAAGAAAATGTTTTGAACATTCTTGCTGCGATTCATAAGTTGGGCGGGTGCATTTAAATATATGGTAACATTTAATAAAGCTTAGAGTAGATTGTCGGTTTTGCCAGTTGCCGTTGAAAATAAGTTTTCTATACGTGCGCTGATACTAAACTGTCACTGTGCGTGTACACTTACAAGCCACGTAAATACGTTCATGAAACGTTTAACATTCCATAGTTTACGTTTTGAAACGTTATCTATGAAATAGAAACTAAACTATAAAACGTCACAGTGTTATGTCGGAATTGTTTTTGGCTAATATCTGCAACAGATGAAAAAACGAACATGTATTGCCTGAAGCGCCATTGATGTTGGAAATCTTACTCTGTTGCTCCGGGATACATTGAAAATGATAATATTAAGAAAATTAGTATATATACAAGGTATATCAAAAGAAATGCAAAACTATTTGAACGATTACACGATTGGAATAATAATAAAGTTTTTGTGTTTTGATATATTTTAATGAATCCATTTTTTATTTAGTTTCAAAAATGTTGAAAAACCATTTACGAAATATTTTTTGCATAAATGCGCGAAATACTTAGGGCACGTTGTCATGATAAACAAATCCAATGTGACAGTTGGCACTAATTGTTTGACATCTCTTGAAAAAATATTGTATGTAAGCATGTATGTATTTTAAAATTATATAAAATACTTTTAAAAGCACTACAACTTGTTGCTTTTGCATAGCTGCTTTCGCATAAAATAACATAAGACATACAAACTTAATATGTATGTACTTGCATTTTTATAATTTGTCTATAAGGAATTTAGAATATAAATATGATATTGAATGATAATAAATTATTTGATCTGTTTATATCAGTCGGTAGTATTTACATTTTAAACCAAAGGTTTATAAACAAAGCAAAAACTTTCTCTTTGTTTTCTATCAATTTTTAGGTTGCCCGTTGGGCGTGTATTTATGATCTTATAGTGGTACCCGTTCCATTTGTTATTTTAATCTGCAATAATTGTCTGATTCTGAAAATAAAGGAAAAATCAAGTATTTAACAAATATTTACTCCAGTAATGTATACATAATAGTTTCATTATTTAAATTAAATTAATTACTATATACATAATTGTAAATTATGAAAATTCTAATTAACATTAAAACTGATAAATGCCGCTATTAATATTTGCTAGGTGTAGGATGAAGATTGATTGTTGCCCTTGGGATTATCATTGCTTTAACCACTTAAAACTATTTGATTTATTGGTAAAATTGATATAATACTATTTATTATATGCCCATACTAAATAATTTAAATTTGCTGCAATAATTTAAGACGTTTGACGTTAAAAATTAAATTAGTCACACCACAATCTACATTATCATCAGCCGTTAAACCAACTAATTGTATATTATAGGTATTACACATTTTTAACGTCAATATATTAAATGATATATTTATATTATTAATCGATAATAATTATTTACAGTCCTCGGATCATTATTTCTAATTAGATACCTTATTTAAGATGCCTAGTTTGATGCAGTTGTCGTACAACTGTCACAAAGTGATGATAGCAAGCAATTTGTTCACCTCTTGGAGAAAGTAGCGGCATGGTACATGTATGTAAGGCGAGGCGAAGTCGGTTAGTTCCGCAGTTTCGGAAGTGACCTGCTGCTGGACCATAGGAAACAGTGTTATGCAATTGCCTCGAAATGTAGAAGACATCCAATTCATATATAAACATAACAAATATGCTTATAAATTTGTTTTAAAATGGGTGCAAAGACTTTCATAAATAGACACACCTTGCAATTAAGTTACCTGAATTCAGGGGGTATCGACGGTAGTATCATATTGAAATATTATTTTTATTTATTTTATTTAACACATTAACACATGATGAAATGCACCGGGTTTATATATAATAAATTGTAACAAAATATAAAATTAATGTTAAAATTATACATAACGTAATAAATTTAATATGTATGACCTAGCTTTTAATATGATATGCCTTGTATTTACATCTGAATTGATCTTCGCTACTATATATGACTTCCTTCTTTCGACACAACAATAAATTTTAAATTATGTTATCAATTTTGCTATTGCAGATGGCATCCTTGAAAATGCATAATTACTTAATAAAAATTAAATAAAGTATTTTATTGTCATATTAATTTAAAAATAAATATAGCAGAGTGATGGAATGGTGTGTATTTAAGCTTAATGTTAGTTTAAACCAGAAATTAGAACTCAACGGAAACCGAAAACCAAAACAAGTCTCACTAATTTTCTTAAAGTGCAAAACGGAACCAAGTCATATAAACAAACAAAAAAAACGTATTTTGGAACTAATTCTAACTAACTAAAGGATTTGAACCATTTTGAAGAATCTCTTTTTAGAGGTTTTATGCAAAAATTTTAATTTTTCCACCATATAAATAGCATATTTGTACATTTTAAATATACTTTCATGCAAAACTTTAAACAAAGTCATAATTTTATAGAGAATACAAATCCAGCCAAATGAGCTTGATTTTTAAAAAGTTTTACACATGATACTTAGGGTATCATTTGAAATGGGTCTAAAAATAATAATAATTCAAAATTACAGTAGAAAAATAGTGTGTTTTTTGTTCAAAACTAGCAAATTTCCAAAAAACTTACTAAAAGTTGCAATTTCTAAAAGGAAATTTACTAAAATAAATTTGAATTAGAAATCTTACTAAAACTTGCAACAAAATTGTAATTTAAAAAAACAAACAATAAAATCCACAATATAGATCAAATTCTTACAAAAATGTATAATTAAAGAAAAAACTAAAGATCAGAAAACTTTTCAACATTTGCGATTTATGAAAAAAATCTTGAAAATACTACTTACTACATCACTGAATTCTAAAAAAAGTGCTCATAAAAAATGGAGCAAATTAGAAAACGACTGATTTCAAAATATCGAGTTTTCCTTGAAAAACAAAAAAATATAAAAAATTATTTAACTACCAGTAAATCCTTGTATACATTTACATGGGTACTAAATTACTTTTAAAAATATTTATATTATATTTTACTTATTTTGTATTAATAAACTCCTTTTGTATGAAAATGACATTCTATACCAAAATAAATTAATCCTCGTTCTTATTATAATTTATAATTTAACCAAGAAAATTGCAATTAATGGGTAACAATCAATAATAATCTCTAAATTTCAAGAATCCTTTATATGGACATTACTAACTATTCCATGTAAAATCAATCAATTTGATGTTATATTAATGGAAAAATACACAAGCTTTTTATACATTAGTTAATAAATTATAATATGCTGCAGTAAGTATGATGATCAATATAAATCGCGTTCTACATTAAATATTTATAATCAAATCCAATACATGATTTTCTAATTCTTTGTTTATAAGCGTTAGTAAAACAAATATAGATGACATATGACCAATATAAAATAATAATTTGTGAATTAATTGCTTTATTTTTAGTTTAACAATTCTTTCAGTACAAATTTACTTTTTATCTTTTTAATAGTATAATATATTATATTGTTTAAACACTTTATTTCGCATAATTAATTGTTTTCAAAATTACGCAATTGCTTTTACTTATCAAAACTAGGTTATTATATTTTAATCAGTTAGTCAGATCTTAAAATGTTCTGCTTCCTACCGCTTTTAAACAGTAGAAATGCGCTCTTGCTAACATAATATATTTAAATCACCATACGTACTTATTTTAGTTTATTTACAAAATATTATACTTCCAAATATTGTTTTATGCATTTCTTCAATTAGGTGGAACCTATAGACGAAAAACTATAATTTCTAAATTAAAATCATACTTAACATATCTTATATATTTTCTATTTCTGAGAGTGATTTATTGGTTGTCATTTAAATTTAAAAGTCTTAGATTTTTTTTAATTATGTATATAAACAAGTAAGTCAAAAGGAAAATTCTGATTCACTTGTTTTTTAATGTACTATTCTCACAGCATTTGAAAACTGTAAAAATCCCCAAGCTCAAATAAATGAGTTAATTGAAATTTTGTTCTAAATTTGTCAATAATTATCTAATTAAATGCAAAAACTGAACTATGACTCATTTAAAATTTTCCATTTTAACTAAAAATGTTTCATATTTATTTTTATAAATAAATCACTATGCATTTTTGTATTATTTATATAGAATAAAAAACTACGCTTAAACAAAACAAAAATTAAGTAAAGCAAAAAAAAAATTATAAAACAGCAACAATAACTTCTTTTAAAAGATTTCAATGAAAATAGAGCTTACAAGCATTGAGCGTATGGTAATGACTTGGAGTGGAGACGCGTGCATTTACTGTATGTTTGTGTATCCAGGTCGTAATGTAATCACTGACAGGGTTGCTGTGCATAAATATAAATATAACACTGACGTTTAAATTTAATTTTTGTTTTATCTGACGTCATTATTTTCACCATGTTCATATTGTACATAGGAATCAAGTCAGTAGTTGTTATCAGATCAAGTGTCGTAAACACTCAAAATAAACAAGTAAGGTAGTTCTTTATCAGTAAACATTACACATCGTTTTATTTTGTTTAGTTTTTCATAACCTAATGCCGATTAAATAAACGCGCCCCAAAAACTAAACAAAAGGTGTTTTGTGCAATAATTCTAGAGCGACTACAGTAGGAGCATTCATTCGAACAATTACAAAATAAAAGTCATCAACTATATATAAAAAATATATTTTTTGTTTCTGTGGCCCACTTTCCAATTTAAATTTATTATGTGAGCTCTTGGTTAAAAAGTTTGCCCACCCCTGATATAATATGTATATGGCGATATTAATACGTTGATAAATATCATGATTTCACCAGAAAAAAAAATGTATTAAAAAAAAATCTCAATATTAAAGTTAAAAAAGAAGTTTCCAAAGACTAAAAATACAAAAATAAGAATTTATTAATGTAGCATAATAAATTTTTATTTTTGTATTTTTATAATATTTATTTGACAGCTGTATGACACGGACAAATAAAGATTCTTTTATATAATACATATTATTGCAATTTGTGCTTTATTTGTTTACTATTAGTTGTATTGTATATAAATTATATTAAATATAAAAAGGCGTTTGGTTGTTTTTTGTTAAATTGTTTAAATTTAATTATCAAAATAATATTATATGTATATCGATCGCTATTTATCCGATAATGAAATAAAATGATAATATCGTCATAATTTTTTTAATAGAAAATCTAGTATGAATAAGTATTTAGTATATAAATAAATAAATGGCAATAACTTGCTTGAAGCACAATACTCACACGATCATATGTTATTACAAACATCGGCTGTGTTTCGCATATATTTTACTCCACAACGCGTAGAAATTTTATTCAAAACAGAGAATTCTCCGCTACACTCTTCGCTTCCCCTTCTGTAAAATGCAATAGACTGTAGCTCGATTTATGCAACGGATTTAGTTGTAAACATAGACATAGGTTTTGATTTCAAATTAATTTAAAAACAAAAGCTGATAGAACGGTCACATACCATGCGCACGTTTCTAAGCTTATTTTATTTTCTTTGTTTACAACTAAAACTGTTGCATAAATCTAGCTTTATGGAATCGAGTTTTAAATGACATATTGACCTACTAATTAAAGTTAGCAATTCCATCTTTTTAACAGTCTTAGTAGATATAAATACAACTCTTCCCCCACCTTGCCCGTTGCGCATTTATAAAGTACTAGTTATGTGTAGAACAGATTTTATATAAATTTGTATTCATACAGAGCCGTGAAAATTGCGATTTCAAAAAAATGTCAGTTTAAATACACCAAATTTTATTATTTATTTTTGAATTGAAATTAAATTCGTTATATATTTATACTATATGTACAATGCATCAAAGTTTATTATATCAATTTTATGAAAGTATTAAATTTGACCGGACGGAAGATTTGATTCACGTCCTTCCTAGATCCATGAAATGTATGGTATCAAATATGAGTGTGACAAAAATGATTAATCAATATCTTGAGGAATTACTGTTTCTATATCAGAAATAAATCAGTTGTATAAAATTTAGTATAATATCTTTTTTTTTTCTGTGGCTGGGGGAAGCTCTACCAGCCTGTGTGTGGAGCTTTCATCCACTAAACCCCTAATCCACTTGGCGATGTAATTTCACCCCGGGATTACCTTCAGGCATTACTTCAGAGTGAAACCGCCCGGACCTGCATTCTGCAAGCCCTAGTTATTGTTAAAATTCGCTCTTCTTCTTCTTTCTTTCTGAGAATATTTGTTATAACGGTGTTAA
>JARJEC010004297.1:0-12094 GCA_030264575.1 Tachinus sp. AB-2021 | reverse complement strand
TAGATTGGGTGACATGTATGTTCGTTTCAAACATTCCCCAACAACTTGTATGCACCTTTCGATAGCCAGTCGACACGAAATATCATCTGCCTTATATTCCATATTATTAACAGCTTCCGTATATGATGTCATCCTCAACAAACAATGAAACGTTTTGGAAAGTTCAAATTCATTATGTAAGCTTTCAATAGATTTCGGATTTTCAATAGCTTCCGCATCGTTTTTTAGTTCTTCCATCGCATTTTCAATAGATTTCGAATTGTTCTTTGTTTTTTTAATTTCGTTTTTAATAGATTCCGCATCATTTTTTGTTTCGTTAATTGCATTTTCAATAATTTTTAGATATTTTAAGATTTCGGTTTTACTACTGTATAAATTATTATATTTGTTCTCGGAATTGCAGATAAAATTAACCAACATAAACTCGATTTCATACCAAGGCAAAGGAAATTTCTTCTCCAAACTTGTTCTACTTACATGTATATTTTCGGTAATCCATTGCAGTCTAATTAAAAACAAATCAAAATTTTCAGAATCATTATTAATTTCCTTAATGAAATCCGAAATTAAATCAATCCTCTCATCGGTTGTTATTAAATCTTCTGCGTTTGTTTTCATTTTAGTTAAAAATCTAGCGTTGAATATCATTTGTTCCACTTTAGTTTTCATAACTGCTGCAATCGGTACGCGTCTGATCATCAATTCTTCCATAGTTGATGCTAATGTATCAACATCATAATATTCAGATTGAAGAAATGCATCAAGAAAATCGCAATCACCCCATCGGATTAGCATATAAACCGTTTTAAAATCATTGTAGGTGTTATATTTAAGAAATTCGATCAGTTTAAGTTTCTGTTCGTTCTTTAATTGTTTACACAAATTGTGATCTTGTTCTAAAATAAACACCACTATATCCCATCGCTTAGTAAAGACAATTTCTTCAAATGTTGTAAACTCTTGTTGCGGAATTATAGTTTGCGTTGTAATGGGTTGAAAAAATGTTTCACAAAATTGTTTTAACAATTTTACCTCAACGTCTTTGTAGGGAATATACTTATTAATCCAAATGCATATGCTTTCCTCCAAGCACGCTTCCATTTTTGGATCTAAAATAGTATGTTACACATTATTAAACAGCCAATTTTGTTTCATGAACTTCTTTTTTGATCTTTCATTAATTCGCCAACATCAATTTATCAAATGTTAGTATATTAAACAAGTCAAGTTTAAAATTTCGTGCCAAACAATAAATTAAAGCTATTTAATATTATCTTCCCTTACTTTAATTTGATAATTTTGATGTTTAATATAAAACAATTTTTACAATAGATTTTTTATTATAATATGTATAACAAAAAGGATTTAAAACGAAAATGTCCAACGTGCTTCAATTGTGTGTGAAGAAGGATTTAAAACGGCTCAACAAACTTGGTTTATTTTCTATTCTATTGTAAGCGTTTCGGGGGTTTCCCATTGCCGTTCTTCAGAGTTAAACTAAAAATTAATCAAAAAAAAAAACAAATGGTCTGTTCTTGTAAGTAAATATTTTTCTTAAGAGGAGTTTGGTTTTCAATCAATTTAAATGCGCCACAAACTCGCATCTTTAAAATTTTACACAAAATTATTAATTCTGCCTATGCTACTAATAGTATTATATTAGACAACGTAAATCACGTAAATCAAACTTTCTTAACAAATTCATTAACTTTTTTCTATAATACACCCAGAACAACAAAACATTCTAATTGCCTACTGTTTGCAATGCATAAAAATTATCATTAGTAATACAACGTGAGTATTGATGATTATCGCATTTTAAATTTGTTTGATTTTGAGAGATAAATTATGTTGCTTGGTAACAACACGAGCGCGCTAGCGCTAGTCTTAAAAAACAAAACAAAACAAAATATTTGCGATAAGCATTAAAATCATGAGTTGTATTTTTCAAGAGTATTTCATAAAAAAACTTAAACATATAACCTTCTATTTATTATAAACATTAGTTTAATTTATAATTTTACTGACAACCCCCGATTTAATTTTTAGTAATGTCATCATGAACGTCACTGGCAAAAACACAAACAATAATTATATAAATTGTCGTTTATCAATTTGCTTGTACAAGCCTGTCTAAGCCAATTAAAAGCTTGTATTTAAATTAGAGTGAAATAATCTGTAGAAATACCATAAGTGAATTTAAATTTGCAGGTATTTAACGATAGCGAGTGCACAGCAATGAGTGTTAATTTGTCAGTTTTCTGACAAATTAACACGAATTCTAGCGAGATGCATGTAGAGTTAAATATCCTAAATTTGAATTGACGAATGGTATTTGGTTGGACTATTTCATGAATATATAAATATAATTCTCAAGTATAAATTGTCAGTGTCATGGAAGTTATTGGACAACCAATCAACAAAATATTCAAAATATTCGCTGTTATTTTATGTAGGTTGGTTGGTTAAATAACTTACGCGGCCTATAGTCAGTAGTAATATATTAAGTGTATTGAAAATTATTGAACAATTTGCCTAGAAACAGCATGTATTTATTCTGATTGTATCATAAGTGACTTTGACAATCAAATTACAATTAAAATGAACGAATGCTGTTTCATTAAAGCAACCATATTAAAACGTTATTCTCTTTCGTTTCGTTACTAACTGCTGCTTGTTTAGTCAGAAGCCATCTTTCAAGAAAATGGCAAATATTTACATAAAGAAAATGACATTTTTACGTTCATTACGTAATTTCATATTTATGAAATTACGTAATGAACGTAAACAGAAGTTTATTTATTTAATTTAATTGACTAAAACGTAACTGAATAAAATTCATCAACATTCCTATAAATGTAGTTAACAATAATTAACTAAAATTTACTCTTGTCGCAAATAAATCGCAACCTATTCTTTTCAGTGCGACATCACTACAACGCATACATTGGTAAATCATTATTATCACTTTCATCATGAAATATTATAATATCACATAATTAACGATTTTACTTACGTAATAAATTTGTATACAAAATTTTGTCACGGGAGCTAAGCTTACCAATTCTTCGTTCGCAGCAAGCACACAATATTTAAATTTGTTTGATACATGTTACAATGTTGTTAAATGTGTAGCATGCCATTTTCATGCTACTAATAAGAGGAAATTAATTTATAAATTCGTGCTCGAGTCTGAAAGTTTGTAAAAATAAAATAAATATATTTAGACCGTTTTGAGAAACGAAATGCAAACGTATAATTAAATTAATTGTAAATGTAGAAATAAATAACTTCGGAAAATATAGATATTGGAAAAATGAAAAACGCGACTCGTGAAAAATTTGGACGAATAGGTTCTTTTGCGTTGAAATAAACCGTGAAGAAAGGCACGCGGTTTGTGAAAATTGCACGCACGTGCGAATTGAATGTGCAAGTAAATCGATTTAAAAAGAAACTTGAAGCCATATTCATCTATGGTAATTATAAAGTTCTGGTAAGGATGAGATTTTAATAAATCCTACGGGGTTATTAGATCTTTAGTTCATATTATAAACTGATAAAGGAATAACCCACAAGGGTCAACGGGCCAATTTCACCAAGGAGTGAAACGTGCAGAACCGGGCATATATGGTGCAGACTTTGATAGGATATTAGAAGCATGCGTAAAATACAGCGTGTACGAGGTTCAGGAGCCTGCAGAATTAAGCGTCGAGACCATCAAACGTTAAGTCCGCCACGCCGAGACCGTATGCAGATTCGGAAGAAAAAAGATGGGATGTCTGGAACGGAGTTATTTATTTCTACAGATAAGTTAAATAAAATCTGATTAAATTATAATTGTAAAGGTGGAAATTTTGATGGGAAGTCATATGAAATGATAAGATGAAAAATTCATTTTTGTAAGAGGGAATCAATTGATTAATTACGTTTATTTTTTATGAGATCACAAATTCTTAATATCTCGAGGATATTAGGTGGCGCCCTGATAAGAGATTTGTTTGATTTATTTTTATGGGAATTGTAATAGAGAATATATGATGTGTTGTAAAGGTTATTGTGTCATTAATAGTGTAGAACCCCACCCACACCTCTGAGTCTAGTCGGGGCAACTGTTAGCTCTGTGGCTTGCGCGGTTAAAGAAAAAGAAACGCTACAAATGTTACACCTATTTTTTTTTTTTTTTGATTAAATAAATTGATATATCATATACAACGAAGATGTCGTGCGAGTCGTTATGTTATTGTGTGCTCCGCTCCGTCTTTAAAGTGATTTTTTACTAGTTCTGAGTGAAACAAATAAAAATAAAATTAATCTATTACTTCCCTGTAAGTGCTGCAACTTAATTATAAAGATTATTATCACCATACCGTTCACGAGATAGCAGTTAACCAATATCAAAGAAATTATTAAAGAGGCCGTTGTGGAAATTTTAAAGGAAGAGGATTTTATTTCAATTCTCCTGGAAAAAATTGTCGGCAAGGTCGACACGCAATTTCAAGCAAAATGCGTTCAAATAAATACTCAGATATCTGCATTAACCAATGATATAGAGCAATTAGAACAAAACGCACGCAACAATAACTTACGTATAATGGGCTTAAAAGAATATCCTAATGAAGATTTGAAAATCAAACTGAACGACTGTTTTGAGAATACATTAGGCATAGAAAAAGGATCGAACATTACCAAATTCAACTGATAACCGTACAGTTATTGTATATTTCAATCAACGAGAAGTAGAAAATTTAATTTAAAAAAATCGCAGTCGTCTAATAAAATCTGGTCTGGTAATAACTGAAGATCTGTGTTCATCTAGATATTGCTTATTGAAATCTGCAAGTGAAAAATTAGGAAACAACAATGCTTGGTCACATAATGCATTTTCATCAAAACCATAAACAACGCACAAGAACGCAAACGTAAAATTTTCCACTCAGAAGATATCAATAATTTATAAATACTTGCTATACTTTTCTCACTTCATATAATATATATAATATTTTATAAACCAAATTTGTTTTTGTTTTTTCTCTCATGCTTGTAGGACAGATATGAATTTTTATTATTTTTATTTCAATATTGGTAATATCCTTTGTTATTTTCTATAAATTATGCTCATTTTTATAAATTAAATGTTTGTATTCAATCTTGAATTATATATTATAATTAAACATTTCTGGTAGCACACATCAGTCGTCTAAATTGTACATACAATAATGCACTTATTTGCTTTTTTTTCTTTTTTTTTCTATGCTATTTGTCACATTGGGTTATTTAAATGTACGATCATTGTCTTGCAACTTAATTAATTTTAAAACTCATGTTAGAAACAATAATTTTGATATACTCGCTCTTACTGAAGCATGGTTAAACCCTACAACTGACCTATCTTTAGTTCAGATTGATGCTTACGTGTTTATATATAAGAATAGTGATATTGGACGTGGTGGAGGCGTTGGATTATACCTTAAAATTGTATTAAATTTGATTTAATACAATTTCTTGATAATAATTCTGAGCAGCTCTGGATAAAATGTACATTTAATAAAAAGGTTTTTTGCATAGTTGAGGTGCAAAGGTCCCCTACATCAAATGTACATTCATTTATGGAAACACTTGACAATTAGCCATATTCTGCCACAGAGCGATGACTTAATTTTTTTGGGCGATTTTAACATCAGTATGTTAAATGTAGGCTCAGTTACTACTAAGCAATTTTTGTGATTTTTTGGATCCTTATGATTTTTATCAGTTAATTGATGTACCAACTCATGTTACGGCGTTGTCAGAGTCAACAATTGACCAATTTTCAATAGTATTAAACAAGTAAACCTAATAACATATCGTAAACTACATGACATAAATGAAATACATAGTATCCTTACATATTGAAAACTTAATTTATATAAATACTGTAGCCGAAAAAGTCTCATTGTTTAATGACTGTTTGTTACATAACATCCATGCTTCTTTAACAACTTCACATATAACTAAAAAACGTGCCCCTTGATGATGATTGCTCGTAATAATGCTATCAGTGTATTTGAAGCAAGTAAGATTCCCAATCATTTTAACATCTACAAGCAGTGGCATAATTTAGTTAAGCCTGCAATTACGCGCAAGAAAAAATCCTATATAAGTTTTGCTATTATTAATAATCGTGGAAATGTTTAGAATTGCCTGCGAAAGAATGGTACTCTTCAACGTAAAACTTATCAATTACCTAATAACTTAAAGGATGCGAAAACTGCTAATGCATACCTTCTTAATTAGGTCACTAGCACTTCTGACGGAGATCTATTTACCTTTTATAGTACTTCTGTTCACCATAATACTAAAAATCTATTGAACTTTTTGCTCGTAATAATACAATAAAACCTTATTTTTAGAATATTAAATCAAATGCTTTTGGATCGGATGGATTAAATATTTCAATGATAACCAAGTGTTATGCGCTTATTATTCCGTACATTACAAATATTATTAACAGTTGTTTGGAACAGTCGGAGTTTCCCAGTGTTTGGAAACTGGCTACTATTACTCTTATACCCAAATTTGAGAAGCCCACTGAGTACAAAAATCTTAGACCGATTAGTATTTTACTAGTTCTTTCTAATGGTCTAGAACGAGTGATCAAATAACAGTTGGCTCATTTTGTTGAATCTAATCATATAATTCCTTCTAATCAATCCTGATTTTGATCTAACTATATTATAATGACAATATTTCAGTGACAAACAATGGTTTGCTTACATGTTTAATACTTGTTGATTATAGTAAAGCATTTGATACCATCGATCACAATCTATTACTCGCTATATTAAAATAGATTGGTCTTAGTGCAGAGGCTCCTTTTGCTTTATTAGCTAGTTCTCTCTTAAATCGATACCAACAAGTTGTTATTGGAAACAATCTCTCTGGCTATCTCTCCATCGGGGCGGTGGTCCCACAAGGCTCAATGGTGGGACCATTTTTATTTACACATCGTCCTTGACTCACGTGTTGAAATATTAGATGTTGTTTATGGTGCTTGTTTAGATAAGCTAACAATAAATCTTATACAAAAGGTCCAACATTATTTTGTTTGGCTTGTACTTGATATAAGAAGGTTTGATCATATTTCTGGAAAAGTTACCGAGCTTAACTGGTTGAATATGGCTAATAGAAGAACTCTCCACTATTGCATGTTTTATTACAAAATTATTTCTTTGCGTACCCCGCCATATCTGTATAATAGAATTGTTTTTCGTACAGATGTACATAATATTAATATTGAATTTCAGGGACTAATTTCACCTAATAAACACAGAACCGTTTTTTTCATGTAATGTATATAAACTTGTTAACAAATTACCATTTTTCCTGTAATATCTTGCATCACACCAATTCAAAAAATCACTGCGAGCTTTAATTTTTCGTAACGCCTTTTTGTCATTTTAAAATTAAATTTATTGATGATAATGATGTAGTTTCCAGTAAATGATCGTAGTATAGTAGTAATTATGTATAATTTTGCTAGATATATTTCAATATGTATTGTTAATTTTGTTAATATATTGTTTTATTTTATGTAGGTTAAGTGGAAGACCAGTAGTTGGTGCAACTTAACTGAACTTTGCCTACACTTATATGTGTTTATTGTTTTATCATTTTTTCTTTGTATAAATAAGACGATATATTATTATTATATATGTAAATTTGTTTATTTTATATTGATACACAACCGTGCAATAATTTATTTCGTCAACTCATTTACTTAATAAATTTAAATTGTAGGTAAAGTCTGTTGTCTGAATTTTTATTATGAAAAATTGATCAAGAATAAAACAAAATCAGTTGAGTGACCCTTCCATTTATCTGAACCATGGGATTAAACACATGGATATCACTTTCCGTAGTCGCACCGTAGTTGGATTGTTCATCAAACTGTATTCTGCTGGATGGTGTCGCGGAATCTTATTCAGCCTTAATGTGAATTGAACTGGATTAACTGACTGCTTGTTCGATGATCAACTCGACTAGATTTTATATGTCACGAACCATCCTTTCATTTTGTTTAAATTTTGGAAAATGATATCTATGTTCTGAACCTTGTCTAAAATGCCTTCCACTTTGATTCCAGTCGTATTTTAATTTACTTATTATATACTTAAACTGTACGTCCGTTCTGGACCAAATTCAAAGTTAAAAAGCAAGATTTTAATCAAAAAAGTGTCCTATCACATCTTTAATGTCAAGTTATTTTTGATCTTATTTGAATTTCAAATTACAGGTTCCTTTATATACATCCTACCGCAATCGTTAACCACTAGATGGCGCTTCGGCAAATTCTTCTAAGTTTTCAAATATAACAATAGCATAACCACAATAAACAACATATACAATAAATGAATTATTTGTTACTTAATTTATTGAACACCCCGCAGTGTCTGTGTATTGTGATTGCAAATTAAGGATGCGTTTCAGTTTGACAAGTTGCATAATTTTGAACAATTTTTCTTTTTCAATTATCTCTTAAAAGAAATTGCAAAAGTTTAGGCAATTTGTCATACTGAAACGGACTCTTAAACACATGTGTAGAGAATCAAGACTTGGCAAGTTAATAAAATTGACCACCCTAGTTGTAATGCCACGTAATGTTTAGAATTTAATAAATCATTATCAAATATATTAATAGAATTAATAATAATCATCTTCTTTTGTATAATATGCTTCTGTAAAGAAATTTACTTTTCATATCAATCTCAACCAGGGCTTGCCGAGGCTGATAATGATATTGTTTTTAAATATAATTCGGCCAAACATAACAGGTATTTAATTCTAATTTATTAGATAAATTATCAACTCGCTGTTGCAACTTCATTTGTATTAAATAATATTCCAGTATGATGTTAATTTCTTTTTCTGTTTTAGGTATTACGAAGAATCATAAGAAGTTATTATCAAAACGTTTACGTAATATTTTGAATACAAACTTTTCTAGATAATTTTCATTACACAAATTATATTTAATAGACTATTCCCTTAGTGTGCGTTTAGATGATGGAAATGATTTTTTTTTTGTACAAAATATTTTTTTCTCAAAAATAAGCTTTTTTTAATCGGTTTTCAAACAAAAGCAACGCTCAATTTAAAATTTTTTTAAAAATATAAATTACTTTTATAAATTACAATTCATCATTTGACAATTATCTTCATAAATACATAAATATACATCTAACTTTATAATATACGCACTTTTAAATCATTTGATTATTTTAATATAAATATTTATAAAGTAGGTATAATTTAAAATTATTTAACAAATAATAAATTTTTTTTTATTCAATATTATTATTAATTTTTTTTATATTATAAATGAAAATCGGTTATAACAACTCTCTTCGAGCTATCTCTAAATAGTAACGCTTTTTAAAGGTTTTTATATATTTGAAATTATAAACAATAAATTAAATAAAATTAGTTGGTTTTTTGTAATGCATAGAAACATAATGTAATATTGGTATCATATTTTACAATAGTCGGCGGCCATCATATATTTCCGTAAATACACGAACATTTCTGAAATTGAAATCAATTTGCCACCAACTTCATTATAAATGTTTTTGAGCTATTGTCAATGAGTAATATTCATTAAGATTGGATATCGCTTTTTATTTATTTAGAAAATTGTTACCAATAAATAATATCAGTTCTTTTTGTAATGCAACAAAATAAAATAAATATTAATTAAAATAATGTTGGCCAATTATTATAAACTATACAAGTTTATAATAATTGGCGGCTACTATGTTTTTATGTAAATACACGAATGTTTCCGAAATTGAAATTGATTTGTAAACAACTTCAGTATAAATCTAACTTCATATTATAGGCACTTTTGGTTGAAAGTTTAAACTATTGAATTGTTTTAATATGTTTATTTTATAAATAAAATAAGTTTATATTAGTTCTCTTAGGACTATTTATTGGCAGTTAATAATAATACCTAACTTATAAAAACGCATTATAAATGTAAAAAAAAGAATATTGCCAATTTACAAGAAAACTACTAAATTTGTAACATTTCATATTGACGAATTTTTAGATCTCTAAAATCTGCAATTTTTTTTTGTTTCATTAAAGAATTTCAAAATGCAAAAAAGATACGAATGTATTACTTTTCTTAATTATTTAATAATTATAATATTCTAATATCAACTTAGGCTCCATTTAAAAATTATAATTGTAAATTATTATTATTTACAATATTCGTACATAATTATACATTACAAGAAAAACAGGCATTGCTGATTTGCAATTAGTGACAAAAAGACCTATCAAATAAGGGAGCACAAAGTGGGTCATAGTGAAATTTTTGAAAGGTGCTTGTTGGACTATATGTCAAAAAATGTCCTCCCTCCAAATAGAAATTGACGTGTTTTAGATTTTTTTAGTTATGACCCGATTTTATGAGATATCAAGGGTGGTTACTTAAAAAAACATCCCGTATAATAAATAACCGTTAGTCGCTTTTAGGTGTTTTTATCCATTTCAAAAATTGTAACAAATAAATATAATAAAATTAATAGTAACAGCTTTGAATATTTATACCTAAAATTTCATTCAAGTGGACCGAAGGCAGCAGTAAATGAGAATTGGAAACCTGGTACGACAGCCGGTGTGTCTAATCTAAACTATCTGATTCTAGTTCGGTGTATGTATTAGTAAAGCGGCATAAAAATAACAACGGCCTTGATTGCAGAAGCTAACGAGGCCGACCTATAAAATATTTATATTGAACAACCGCATTATAGGTTTAATTAATTAATATATTACAACATTATTAAAGTTTTATTTTTAGATAATATCTTAACAAGTCAACATTTTATTTGAATTATGCTATTTTAAAATTGTATTTATCTTTTTAAAATATAAACATATGTACGGATCAATTCAATGCAACAATTTTTTGTAATTATAATATTTAACAATATATTTTCTTCTAACAATAAAATAAAGTGACTAAATAGAATAGTTTAATAATTAATAATAAAATATCGACGTACTTCAAATTTATTAAGTGGGATAAAAAATTAGACGGCAAGCATAGAACAACTTAACAGATTTATTAATTTAAAAACGAATCAAATTGCAAACGTTTCATTAAAAAAAAAATATATATATATATAATTTACTATTGATATTTAAAATTATTTTAATTTAAAATTAAGTAGAACGGAGAGATATTTTATATTGTCTTATTATTATACTGGAACTAACCTAACCTAACCTAACCTAACCTAACCTAACCTAACCTATTTAATATCTAATTGATAAATAATTTATTAGAATTTGTGGTGGTTAGTTTTTTCATAAATTAAGTATCTTATTAATTTAAAAGTACACTTTTTCAATTTATAATTTTTTTGAGAGACCATTATATTGTAAGGAGCTCTCGATACGGAACGAAATTTCTGATTTTAAAGTGAAAAGAACCAGTATTTTTGGTATAAAAACCTTTTATATTTGCAATTGAAAGACGGATTGGAAGAATTTTTACTTATTTGTTTTATATTAGATTTTATATTTTTAATAATTTATTATGATTTATCTAAAATTGTTATTAATTATATTATTATAAATGATACTTAAGTTGTCTGTATCAGTAATATAGTTGCAAGTTTTATTTATTAATGTTAATATGTAACATCTCACTTATTTGTCGTTTATTGAAATTGAAATTATGACCGATTAATGTATGGTGTGATAGCGCTGTATTTTCTGACCTAGATACAATCTCTTTTATGCCTATTTACCCTATGTATTAATTTTTATTTTGATGGGCCAATGTAGTTGAGTTCACAGTTATAACATGGAATCGAATATACTGTATATTTTTTCTGTTCTGTTGGAGTTATGTATGATTTTTGATTTTTTTGAAAATAAGGTACCTACTGTTATTTCTCCCTTGAATGTGATTTTTATAGAATTATCCTCTAATGCTTCCTTAATTTTAAGAGCTAACCCTTAAATATAGGGCGAAGAATACCATTGTATATTACTGATTTGTTTGTCTGTGATTGAAGGAATGGTTTTTTTAATATTATTAAGA
>JARJEC010004225.1:0-14038 GCA_030264575.1 Tachinus sp. AB-2021 | reverse complement strand
ACAAATAAATCATACTGTGTTGAAAATCATAAAATAAAATTGAGATCAAGCCGTAGAATCAATAAATACCAAGCAAAACAGTGACAAACACAAATTATTCCAAATATAAGCGTATAAAAGGGTACCAAATGGTTCAGTTCTAAAAAATTGAGGGATCAAAAAACTTTGCTTAACAACCAGCAAATATGCTATCGATTTGATTTCCACTGTACTCACGAAAGATGTGTAAACATCCTGGCTAGTACGAGCTTATGCACACAAAAATAACACGCGCACACAGAGCTGAATGCGCAAATAGTATGCGCAGTAGTACTGCACGCACACACGTAACACGTACGGTCAATTTTGAAATAAGCCAGGGCCGCAGAGCGATAGCATAGATGATATACACATCCAATTGAAAATCCGACGTAATACGTTTAAACAGTAAAAGAAACGTGCAAAACTGAAATGGCGTACTAACCCGAGTTAACTCGAGAAAGCAATATTTTCTATTTTCTCTACTATTTAAAGACTTCAAGTATTTAATATTTTAATATGCCCAACTTTGGTATTAAAGAAGAATTCTATGGAATTACAACAACTAGCATGCAAATATTAATGGCACACAAAATGGCAAAACCCCAAATATGGGCAGCGCGCAACTACAGTTATATGGTGCACGAGTAGCTCTCAAAATAGTACACGCACACTATTTTATTTTACCATGTAGCTGGACTCCAAAACCCGAGACTTTAATTTTGTTTATGTCAACCTCGGGTATGATAAGAGCTTGGTAAGGGCTCCCCGGTATATGCGCATCATTAAAGGTAATATTGATGCCGTAATCTCCAATTTCCGTTGGAAGATACGCCACTGAGCAAGTGCCATCTCCGTTATCCCTACAATTGATTGCAGCCTCGCAAGGACCTTCCACGGTCACTCCCAAACCACCCTGTCCGGCCCCTCTGGTGTCAATCATAAATTCAGCGGGCTTATTCACAATTCCACTGTGTAACCCAGGGCCGGACGCTTTCACTTTATGAGGATCACTACCAGTCAGGCAAGTGATTTTGTAAGGTCTATGAGATATCGGTTCTCCACCAAATGATATGCCCAACAAATACTCTCCTAACTGTGTCGGTGTGAAATTAACAAGGTACCCTTCATGTGTCGGAATGACGTGAGCTTTAACTTTACTTCCAGATGGAGTGGTTATGGAAATTGCAAATTCTGCTTTACCAGCATCTTGCGTAATTACTCTAAATTGTTGTAAGCTGTTTACAGGTGCCGCTAAATATGAAAACTAGTTGTGAACATCACAGAAATGAATGAAAAAAAGAGAAAAAAACAGATGAAACAATGATAACAGTGGTAAATAAAATGAAACTTACTAGGCTCCAAACCATCAACTTTAATTTTGGAAATATCCACATTAGGAATTACTTTAAATTTGATTGGTGTAGTTGGCACTTTTTGGCCTCCATAATGCAAAGTCATAGAATGATTTCCAGAATGTGGCGCTTGATAATCCACTGTGTAAGTATCATCTTCATTATCAGTCAATTGAATCGGTATTAGTTGTTTGGTATCTTCATTTACAAGAATTACATTGACATCACCTTTGCCCGCTTCTCTGCAATACAGCAACATTAATTATAAAGAAAAAATATTTAAAGTAATACTAACTTAGCATCAATATTAAAATGAGTTAGTGTATTCGCTTTAACAGTTTCTAATCCAGGTCCGAAGCAATGGACATTTCCAGTGTTTAATGCTTCCGCAACATTAATTCTGTAGGGAGAATTTTTAGTAGCTACACCACCATAATTGACTTGAATTGTATGCTTGTTGCCACTTTTGGGAGTATATGAGCCTTCAATTGTTCCATCAGATTTTTTAAGCAGTTTAACATCAATGCTATTAGAATTTGCATCTGTTATTTTGACATCAACTGGTGCAGATCCGGCTTTACGTGGATCAATTGTAAATTTGGTCGGAACATCCCTGAGAATGCCTTTCGGTTCAACACCCGGCCCATATACCTCCACTTTATCTGGATAGTAATCAGTTTTTGGTAGAATTTGAGCTATATAAGGACTTTTTGGAATGTCTTCGTTGTCACAACGTATATGCACTGCATATTCACCAGGTGCTGTTGGGTAATATCTTACATCTGCTGATCCATCACCATTATCAAAACATTCAATTTTGGCTTGAGATGGGCCTTGGATGCTAAAACCCAAAGCACCAGTTTCACCATTAGTATTGATCACAAATAATGCAGGATAGCCAACAACGCCACCATTCAAACCAGGCCCGTATGCTTGAATCAGGGTTTCTTTGTATGGCCCTACGTTGACTTCGAAAGGTGATCTAGAAATTTCTTGTCCTCCAAAAGTGATCATTACAACATGTCTTCCTTCTTTCGTTGGTAGATATTCAGCGTTATATGTATGTCCATCGATTTTCTCAATTTTGCAAGGCACTTCAATACCTCCCGGTCCAATAATGTTTACTACTACTTGTCCTTCACCAGCTCCTTCTGTATGAATTTTAAAATCTGCAATATCTTTGATTCTAACACCTGATGGTTGTAAACCACGGCCGCTTGTTTTGACTTTCTTTGCATCTGATATTGGGGCTACTTTAACCCCAAATGGACTATTCGGAATGCTTCTACCGGCAAAAAATATATTTACGGAATGTAAGCCAATTGTTGGTGGTAAATATTCACATCGCCATACATCTGGCCCAGTGTGGCGTACTTTTACAGGAACGGTTTCTTTTTTTCCATTTGGATCGAGAATTATAACTTCAGGGACTCCCTTCCCAGCATCTACAATATTGATTCATTAAATTTAAAGTGCCCAAACATTTAGCTTACTTAAAAGAAAGTAAAACAATTACTATGAATATCTTGTTTCTCTCATGTTGTCTACATAATGTAAGAAAAAGATAATAAAACAAATTAAATAAGCAAGAATTGATAACCACAGATACATAAGAACATCTCGACATAAAAGTTAGTTAGTTAGGTTTTTTGGCAAATCAAGATGTAAAGATTATCCTCGACATAAAAAGAAATTCAAATAATGTAAAGACTTCCTTCAAATTTAGAACCCAATATTTTGTATTAGAAACAAGAAAAATATTTTTCTCATAAATGTGTTTGCTTACCTTTTGTGAAAATATCAAAGTAAGTACTTCGTTCAACAAAAATACCATCAGGTTGTAATCCAGGTCCAGATGCTGTAACCTTCATTGGATCGCCAGCATGACCTTCAACTTGAACAACATATGGACTTTTGGGAACATCCTTTCCAGAAAATTTAACACAAATTTTGTGCTTTCCTTCCAATTTCGGCGTATATGCTACTGAATATGTTAAATTTCTATCATTGTTAAATCTAACATCAACTGGCTCTAGAGCCCCTTGCGGATTTTCAACAACCACATCAACTTGCCCTCTGCCCGCAGAGAATGTTTCAACGGTGAAATTTGCAGGGGCGCCAACTACTGGCCCAGTTGGTTCAATACCAGGTCCATACACTCTTACTCTAAAATAATTGCATTGGGATAAAAAGCAATAACAAATAAAACTATCAAACAAAAACATGCAGTTACTTTTGTTTTAATTCAAATCCTATTAAACTATTAAACAATTAACAGTTAAGCAACACCTCAATCTAATTGACTTACCGAGGTGGGGGAATACTGAATGCAAAAATAAAATATAATTCAGTTCATATTAAATGTACACTGTATACGATACTTTTTTTTCTAACATACCTATTCGGATTGGTTCTTTGTCGAATTGGAGCTCCTTGTTCTAATTTAGCACTTGGATATTGTGAAAGGTAGGTCATCATACTTTGTTCGTCAATGTTGGGATTTACAATTTCCTCAGGAGTTATCAATTGAGGAATATTTAACCAGTCGTCAGCAAGGCCCATAGCTTCAGACGCATTTTGAACTGAATCTTTTGGATCCCAATCCTATAAATTATAAAATCTTATTTTGTTTCTATAGTATATTTTTATTGATTTTGCACCTCCCAGTCCGGACATAAACCTGGAGCCACGGCTTCTACCAAAGCGCCTACAGCTTTTCCGCTGTTCCAATCAGTCGTGAAGTTATTAATTGGCAAGTCTGGTATTTTACTTTGAATCCAGTTCATTAGTCTTTGTTTTGGTGTTGGTCCTGATCCACCGTTGCTCATTTCGTCTTCGCCTTCCCATTTGGGAAGGGATATTGAATAATGCAATATCAAAGTCCATATTAATCCTAATATTAATTTTAATTTACAGTCGACTATATGCGTGGAATCTGGAAAGAAGGCTACAATTAATGGAAGGTTAAATTTGAAATAAATAATTGTACTAGTAGCTAACAAATTTGAAATATGACTGGCCTGAACATTTAGAATTGTACATTGGCATCTAAAGTTGCATATTCGATTATAATGCAACTTTTCATGGTTGTATTCTAAGTTAAGTTGAAAAGACGAAAATCATAGCTCAGAGCTCAGCTTTGTAAAAATAAGTACTGAACAAAAAAGGTAAATAGAGGCCGCAGTGCTTATCTTCTTGATATAGCTGGTTTAAATTAAATGGGGCTCTACACTCATTTACCGTAGTCTGTCATAAGACAGTAGAAAGCGGTCTATTGTTATTATTAGATTTAAAAAACTGTTTTAAACGTTTTAATTACTACCAAGTGAAATAAACATACTATGTATATAAAATTGTTCAAAAATTTCATAAAAGATACACGAATTTCCTAAAAGTATGTCCATTCAAATTAATTCCAGACCTTAAACCGTTAGTCATTTTGATCATGCAAATATCAATCGACTAAGAGTAATGTGACAAAAATAGCTTGTGTTAAATGTACCTGCAACCTTCAATAAGCAGGAAAGCAGCTTCAGGTACTGGCCCTAAGGTAGGGTGATCGGATGTCGCTTTTGGCGGGATAGTTTTGATTTGTCTCGCGTCTTGCAGCATTTTAAGAAAGATTTTTTTAAACTTTAATAGTCTTATGATGACAACAAAATTTTGACAATTGTCAGAACAAATATTTTAGCGCAATATTCTATAATCCTGGACGCAGCAATAAAGCGCATTTTAAAATTTTTACAGACGCAGAGCTCTCTCGTCTATCGTTGCATTCAGTTTTTACGTTCTATGGTAATACATTTTTGTTACTCTAGACTAGTAATTCTCAAAGTTGAGGTCACGACCCACGGGGGGACGAAAAAATATTTGGAGGTCATAGGATAATTGATTACAGATCCTTTTTTTACAAATATTTTATAGAAAAGTTAGTTGGTCAAAAATGGTCATCAACAATAAATGTAGGGGAGACTTAGAAAAAATAATGAGTTGACTACACAACAATAAATGTGCAGGTGAACGAGAAAATAATTAGTTGACAAACAAAAAAAGGTCATCAAGAATAAATGTGGGAGAGGAGAAAAAAATTAGTTGACGACTAAAAAAGAAAGTCATTAACAATAAATAGGAGGGAGAACGAGAAAAAAAAACAGTTGACGACTAAAAAAAGATTATCAACAATAAATGTGGGGGAGAACGAAAAAAAATTAGTTGACAACTAAAAAAAGGTCTTCAACAATAAATGTGGGGAAAAACAAGGAAAAAAACAGTTAACAAAAAAGGTCATCAACAGTAAATGTTGGGGAGAACAAGAAAAAAAATAGTTGACTGAAAAAAAGGTCATCAACAATAAATGTTGGGAAAAACGAGAAAAAAATTAGATGACGACTAAAAAACAAAATAAAAGATCATCAACAATAAATGTAGGAAAAATGTAACTAAAAATGGCCACTAAAAAAGAAGGTCATCAACAATAAATATGGGGAAGAATGAGAAAAAAAATAATTGACTAAAAAAAGGTAAATAAATGTGAGGGGAAACGAAAAAAAATTTAGTTGACTAAAAAACAAAAAGTCATCAACAATAAATGAAGGAAAGAAGGAAAACAATTACTATTAAAAAAGATCATCAACAATAAACATGGGAGAGAACGAGAAGAAAAATAGTTGACTAAAAAAAGATCATCAACAATAAATGTAGGAAAGAAGGAGAAAAAATGACCACTAAAAAAAAAGGTCACCAACAATAAATACGGGGAAGAACGAGAAAAAAAATAGTTGACAAAAAAAAGGTCATCAACAATAAATGTAGGCGAAAACGAGAAAAAAATTACTTGCCGGCTAAAAAACAAAAGATCATCAACAATAAACGTAGGAAAGAAGGAGAAAAAATGACCATTAAAAAGAAGGTCATCAACAATAAATACGGGGAAGAACAAGAAAAAAAAATAGTTGACTAAAAAAAGGTCATCAACAATAAATGTGGGAGAGAACAAGAAAAAAATTAGTTGACGACCAATTAGTTGGCAAAGGAGAAATAATAAGTTGACCACCAACAAAAGAAGGTCATCAACTATAAATATGGAAGAAAAGAAAAAAAATAGTTGACAACTTAAAACAGATCAACAACAAATGTGGGGGAAAACGAGAAAAAAAAAGTGGACGACTAACAAAAAGATTATCAAAAATAAATGTGAAGGAGAAAGAGAAAAATTGACCACTAAAAAAAAGGTCATCAACAATAAATATGAAGAAGAACAAAAAAAATTGTTGACAACTAAAAAAGATCATTAACAATAAATGTAGGGAAGAAAGAACGAGAAAAAAAATTATTGGACGACTAAAAAAAGGTTATCAACAACAAATATGGGGGAGAACAAGAAAAAAATTAGTTGACGACCAAAAAAAGTCATCCTAAATTATTGTTATGCGGGGGCGAAAGAAACAAAAAAAGTAAAAATATTTGGGGGGGGGGCAAAATATTCAAACGTGAAAAGGGAAGCGCAAACTAAAAAAAAATGAAAACCGCTGCTCTAGAGTACTCTAAACTAATTTTGCTCAACAACTCCCCCGGCCCATCGTCAATCCGTCAATGGTACCCTGCGTTTCACCAATCTTAAAATCTGGTCACCTTACCCTAAGGTCAATTTATATTTAAAACTGTTTAATTTTTAAATTAAACAAACAATATTACCAAAGAATTAAAAAACCAATTCTAAAAAAAATTACAAAAAAAACAAATTAAATGTAAATTAAAAACAAAGATTGCAAATAAACTAAGAAAAAACAAAAATCAAAACAATTGAATATACAAAAAATGTTAATAATAAACTACAAAAAAACTGTTTGATTTTATTGTTTCTAATAAGCAAATATAAGCAAACGAAGAATTGACTAAACAAAAATAAACAAATTAAATTAAATGAAACCAACAACAAAAATGAAACAAAAAATAAACAAACATTAAATAAACAAAGAACGTAGAATGAAATAAACAAAGTACATAAAAAATAAGTAAAAACTAAACAACAGTAACAAATCAAACAAAAAATAAAAAAACCAAAATAATAAATTTTAAAAGTGAAAAATAAGCTTCAAACAAACTAAATGAACAAACATAATAAATTAAACAAGAAAAATCAAAAAAACATAACACAGAACTAAACAAAACAAGCGTAAATGAAAAACTAACAAAATGTTTATTATTAAACAACGAACAGATGAAAAATAAACGCATTTATTGAATTAAACAAAAATAAACAAAAAATCAAACTGAACAAGAAGCTAATGAAATAAACAAAGAGTAAACGAATTGAACAAAGTATAAACAAAAAATAAACTAAAAGAAAATAAAATATAATTAAACAGAAATATATATTTAAACAGAATACACAAATAAAAAATCAGATAAAGCAAGAATAAACAAAAATAGCAAAATAAACTTAAAATAAAAAAAATAAATAAAAATAATTAAGCAAAAATACAGGGTTGTGCTTGGGCCACACATCAGAAATAAAATTTTGATTACAACTACAATTTTTTTATTAAAATTACTTAATTATTGACATTATAAATTATTAAATGTGACCCACAACCCACGATCCATGATCCACGAGCCACAACACAACGACCCCGCGACTCAGGGCCCACGATCCCCTACATCTCACAACACCCGACTCTAACCCACGACCCAAAACCTACGTCTCACAACCTACCTCTCACTAATTAAACAAAAAATAAACAAAGAATAAATAAACACAAAAATAAAAACTATTAAATGAAATAAACAAAATTAACGACAAACTAAAAAAAAAACAACCAAATTAAACAAAAAATTAATGAATTTAATCGAAACAAACTAAATATACAAATTAAACAAAAAACACTACGAATTGATCAACAATAGGCAAAAAATAAGGTAAATAAACAAAATAAATTTTATTGGAGAAAAACAAAAACAAATGTAAACAAAAAAAAGTTAAAAATAAATAAACGAAAACAATAAAATAAATAAACAAACTCTTATAAGTTTGTTTATTTATTTTGTTTATTTAATTGATATTAAATAAACAAAACTACAAAATAAACAAATATTTATAAAAAAAAGCAAAAGCAAAAATGCACAAATTAATAAAAATTGAAAATTAAACAAAAAATCAATAAAAAAATAAACGAAACGGATTCTGGAAAAATATATGTAAATAAATGTTTATGTGACAAAAACATTAAATTTTAAATTAGAATATTAAATTTTAAATAATTACTACGCCTTTACTCCATTTTGAAATAAATATTTCAAAAATTCACTTCGGATGGGATCGAACTCAACAACCTTCGAAATATTTATTTCAAAATGGAGTAATAGCGTAGTAATTATTTAAAAATAAATAAACAAACTTTTATAAATTTGTTTATTTATTTTGTTTATTTAATTGATATTAAATAAACAAAACTAAAAATTAAAATATCTATAAATTAAACAAAAGCAAAAATGTACAAATAAATAAAAATTGCAAATTAAACAAAAATCAATAAAAAAAATAAACGAAATGGATTATGGAAAAATAAAAGAAATAAACAAAAACAAACGAAGTGGATTGTGGAAAAATAAAAGAAATAAACAAAAACAAACCAAATAGATTGTGGAAAAATAAAAGAAATAAACAAAAACAAATGAAATGGATTGTGGAAAAATAAAATAAATAAATAAAAACAAACGAAATGGATTGTGGAAAAATAAAAAAAATAAACAAAAACAAAAAAAATGGATTGTGAAAAAGTAAAAGAAATAAACAAAAACAAACGAAATGGATTGTGGAAAAATAAAAGAAATAAACAAAAACAAACGAAGTGGAATGTGGAAAAATAAAAAAAATAAGCAAAAACAAACCAAATGGATTGTGGAAAAATAAAAGAAATAAACAAAAACAAACGAAATGGATTGTGGAAAAATAAAAGAAATAGATAAAAACAAACAATATAAATGAAAATAACGAATTAAATAGTAAAAACAACTAAACAAAAATCAAATTGACGAAATAAACTAGTGGTAGATGTAAACTGTTCGTCTTTAAGGGTGGTTTTACATAAAAACTTGAGCCCTATCAGTTTAATAATTGAAATATTGTGACTATTTTTAAAATGCTTTCTGATCATAAATTCGCTGTAGCATATAGTTATATGCGATTATATGTAGTTATGTCTGATTATATGCAATTATAAGCTTATATATGCGATTATATGTATAAATGTTTATGTGACAAAAACGTAGAATATTAATTTTTAAATAATTACTACGCCCTTACTCCATTTTGAAATAAATGTTTCAAAAATTCACTTCGGATGGGGATCGAACTCAACAACCTTTAAACCATTTATTTCAAAATGGAGTAATAGCGTAGTAATTATTTAAAAATTATAATATTCTAATTCCAACTTAGGTTCCATTTAAAAAAATTTAAATTGTAAATAATTATTGTTTATGAAATTTTAAGTTATTTGCTCAGTAAAGTTAGGTATTTCATTTTATTTTTATTTGCACTTATATGTATAAATGTTTATGTCACAAAAGCGTAAAATATTAAGTTATATGTTAAATAAAATTTGTAATTTTAGTTTGTTTTTAGTAAGCAAGTTTAATTTAAAAGCATACAAATCTGGCCTCTATTGATATAGTACACGAAAAAGGTTTTAAAAATACTAATCAACCCGTTTTTTGCGTTTACTTTGGAAAGCAAATATTAACAAGTTTATCATTTACTATTGATATTTATATAAATGTATGATATTTGTCTAATACTAAAAGTTTTCCCAGTTTATTCATATAATAAATAATGAGTACACGTGCACGCTACATTCACGGCTGTTGAGTATTTTGCAATTACTTCAAATTATATCTCATTCACTAATGAAAATTATAATTTACTATAAAATGGATCGTAAAATTCCAGAATGAATGAAAAATTCCTGCATGAAACAACATTCTTCGCTGCGAAAGCAAAAATATTTAGCCAAAGCCAATTCTTTCCACTCGGTTTAAACAACTTCATATTTAGTTAATTAAATATTTGTCAGCAATTCGCGAGATCATTTAATTATTCAATAGTGTAAAGTTCATTGACACGAATTCTATAGGTGCAATAAAAATAGCAATTGTTTATAAAAAAAGTACTGGATTAAATTATACAAGAATGATAACTGTATTTATCTTAATTGAATAAATTTAGTACATCACGTAATGCAAGCTAATTAAATCCAAATTGGTCGTATTATATTTATTCAGGCAATTGTCATATAAAGAAAACGATTGAGACACCGATAGGAGGCGAATTGTACATCCAAATAAAGGATTAAATAATGTTCTAAGGCAGACATGGAAAGTGCATCTCGTGGAACAGGTTACATTTGGATTTAATAAAAAGTATTACAAGGTCGAAAGTTGTCAGACTACGAACAATTTTTTTAAACACACAATCGCCAGTTCGAAAAGAATTAAAAATGTACAGCATTCAAATATATGCGGACTTAACTAATAACAAAGCAGCAAACTTAGCTCATCGCTCTTTTGTTTATTGTTTTGTTTTGTTTTTTAAATTTATTGTTGCGCTATTAGTTTTCTATAGCTACGTATGCAAATATAACAAATTATACAGGAAATAATAGGTAAAAGCACTTCCTGCGCTAATATTTATCTATAAACTATTTGCATTTTTATATTTGTGTGGGTTTATTCTGAAAAATATGTGTCATCATATGAGTCAAATTATTAAGCATCCTCTTCATTTCAACCATTTAGGCGTGGTCAGATCCACTTTGTTTTCATTTAAGTAATCTAAATGATTTTGTGAGATAATTATCTTCAATCAGATAATGTTGCACTGCAGCACTTAAAACTGAGTTGAGTATTTAAGTGCTTGATAAAGTTAATTGTAATATTTTTTGAAAACTATTCATTTACAGTTGCAAATGCATGACGCATTGAAATGTTCATTTTCAAAAGGTTTGTAATACTTGCATAATTAACTACCAATAATGAATGACTAAATACTTACTTATTGTTAATTCTAATAATATCTATATTCTTCTATTTTTAGAAATTTATTTATTGAATGAACTTGTACAGATAATTTAGATATGTTATTTACTAGTCTAGTAACTAGACTATCGAAACATCTATTCAACCCATTCTTTGAAAATGAAATCGCAATGACAAATATACTCAATGGTCAAAATATTATAGCTCCCAAAAAAATCTTCCTTTTTATTTACATTATTTTTGGTTTATTTTGTCATTTAAAAAATGTATACAAAAACTATTTTGTAATGTATACAAAAACGATTTTAACGTTTTTGATTTATAACAAGTATCAGCCTCAACAAATCAAATTTTTTTGCTCATTTAATGTGATTTGTTGATTTGTTACAAATCTCCATATATTTTGTAATACGTATTTGTATTTTGATTTTTTTTATTTTTTGTAACTTGTTTCGGCAATTTCAGATAATGTGTTTTCTTTTCGATATATTCTTACATTTTCTCGAAATTTTGATTTTTTTTAATTGACATTTGACGTTGACATTTTACAAGATATTTTGCTTGTTTTTTACGAAACAAGCATACAAGAAAATGTGCATAAATACAAATTATTAATTGTTTATTTTATTAATACGTTTGCGTTTTGTTAATTCCTCGATTATTTTTCATTTTTATATTAATAAGTTAAACAAATTATGAGGCCGTATAGTCTAAAAACACAATAGCCGATGAGAAAAGAAATAATAAATCATTTATTTGTTACTACTTTTGTTTAAAATGTAACGCAGCATATATTTATATATATATATATATATATATATATATATATATATATATATATAACAAACGTTTATTTCTTTATTTTTGTTTAGTATTTATATATTTTATTACTTTTTCGTATATTTTGTTTAAAAATTCATTTTTTGTCATTTTATTATTTTTATCAATTAAATTTCCTAATAATCTCTAAGGTAGTGGCAGAACGGTTATTACCTACGCCAAAACATCAACAAAAAAAATATTTTCATATATTTTGGCCGATTTTTTGTTTATTCTTTGTTCTTTTCGTTTAGTTTTAATTTTCAACCAAGAAAAACAGATTTATTTCGTATTTTATTTTAGAATTTATTTCTTTCATTTAATCATGTCTTAAAATCTTGTTTATTTTGATAAATTTGAAAAATAAATTTATTTAAAAAAATAAATAACAATTTATGTTAATTTTTCATTTATTTTGTATATTTGTCGTTAAGTTTTTGTTTATTCTTTATACAATTCGTTTATTATTTATTATATTTTACCCTTTAATAGATTTTGACGTCAGTCATTCGTCGTGCAAATGTTTTGTCAAATTGACAGGTCCGATTTGTCGATTGAGAAACTTTATTTAAATTGCTTATTCTTGATTTTGTAAAAAGTAATTAGTTTACAGCTGAAAATTGCTTTTACATGCCGAACAAATTTAACATGTCCTATAAGCAAGAAAACATTAAATAAATCTGCACCAAAAGGGTTAAACAAAAAATATTCGAAAATGTTCATTTATTTTTCGCTGATTTCCTGTTTATTCTTTGTTCATTTGTTTAATTTTTTCTTTGAAACGTTTTTAGTTTTGTTAATTTTCTTATTTTCAAAACAACAAAACAGAAATTCGAAAAAAATTTGTTAACTCGTTTGAAATTTTGTCGATTCATCATTTATTTTGTTTGTTCTACATTTGTTAGATGTTTATTTTCGTATTTAACAAAAAAAAATTAACAAAAATGTTAATTTGATTTATATGTATTGCATCTATTTAATTTGTTTATTGTTTAAACAAAAAAATAATAATACGCATATCAGAAAATTTCATTATCACCATTTATTTTCCATTTATTCGGTTTATTACTCGTTATTGTTTTGTTTATTTTGTTTATTCTTTATTTAACTTGGTTTATTTCTTTGTTATAGTCAAATATTTTTATTTATATATTTTATATTTGTTTTGTTTCATTGACAGTTTTTTAAGTAAGAATTCTTGGTGCGAATGCAACGTTTCACGGAAAGAATGTTGCATTGCCAGAGATAGAGAGAAAGAAAGAAAGATAGAAAGAAAGAGAGAGAAAGAGAGAGAGAAAGAGAACGTGAGAGAAAGAGAGAAAAAGAGAGAAAAAGAGAGAGAAAGAGAGAGAAAGAGAGAGAAAAAGAGAGAGAAAATGAGAGAGAAAGAGAGAGAGAACGAGAGAGAAAGAGAGAGAGAGAAAGAGAGAGAAAGAGAGAGAAAGAGAGAGAAAGAGAGAGAAAGAGAGAAAAAGAGAGAGAAAAGAGAGAAATGGAAAAAAAGAGAAAGAGACAGAGAGAGTAAGAGAGAGAAAGAAGATTTAAAATGGATTATTATTGGAATTGGAAATAGTGGTGGGTGGTCAGTAATGGGTGGTAAGTGGTAAGTGGTAAGTCGTAAGTTGTGGGTCGTAGTCTAATCGTAGGTTGCAGGTCGTGGCTTGGGTAATCGCGGGATCAAATCGCAGGCCGCAAAGCACGGGTCGTGGGTCGCGGATCGTTTGTTGTGGATCCTGGGGCGATCACATTTAATAATTTATAATAAGAGTGATTAAGTAATAAATATTTAATAAAAAAAGTAGTTTTACAAT